>CM050165.1:29025433-29220433 GCA_027410445.1 Discoglossus pictus | reverse complement strand
GGCAACGCTAAACTGAAATGATGCCGAGGGCTCCATCTACAAATTTATTCTTAGCAACCGAGTTATGATTACTACAGTTTATCACCAATCTCATACATTTAGATAGTAAACATGGATAAACTATAATAAATATTGGTTTGTTTAGCATTACAGCTGTAATTGTTCTACATATATACTATTTAAATAAAAATAACTAGATTTCTGTTTAATATGACGCATCAGTATACCTTCAAAGATCCAACTACCTATATACTCCCCAACAAAAAGTGCGTATTGTTTTTACACAAGTAGAACATAAAAAAACTGAGATGGGGTAGATTTATAGGAACAATGAGAAAATGCAAATGCATGGAACAGGGACTCTGACATAAATAACATGAGGCACCAGAGGTCTGTAAAAGATAGTAGGGACATTTGTGGTTGTGTTTTTCACAGCAGGTGGGACGTTCATATATTGAGACAATTCTTTCCTTTTATATCCCTTCTTCCAATCTTATTTTTATAGGAAGCCAGCATCAGACTAATCAATGTACCCACAGTTTGGTGAAAAAAGAAGGTATAGGGCCACATTATAGAATACTGTCAACCTCACTCTATTTTATTTGAATCAGAGGCAAAGAGCTAAATGTAATATGGGAGTGAGAAATATGAGGCCTTCAGGGCCACCAGTTTGACATGCCTGATCTAATCACTGACTTTCTGCAATATTTATATCTTGTTCTATTGTATTAATGCTCTTTCTATCACATAATCCTGTCTGTCAAACTGTGCATCTCCTTTTGTGTCTTTAAATAGGTCCTATAGTCACCTTACTTCTCACCTGATACTCCCTATTTCCCTTGTACACTGTCCACCTACTTCTGAGTTTTGTTCAATATGCTTCTCTGTGGCTCTCAGAATTCTTCTTCTCATTATCAAGGCTATTCTCACCTTTGTTTTTTCATCTGTACTTTCTTACTTTTTTAAATGTATTTCCATATTCTGTTCTCTATATACCCTTTATCCTTTAGTTCTACTCAAATGAATGAAAGCACTACACCAATGATGGGTAACCTGTTTCACATGAATAGTCACAAATTCAGCATCACCTTAGCAAGAGCAAGTGCTAAATTAGGCTAAATTAGCATTAAATTCATAATTTGTTTTGGCCAATCAGAGGCAGCTGCAACAATGTAGCAAAGTGCGAGATCCTGTGTCTGGAGCAAAGCATCATGGGATTGTAGTCTGGCACATATCCATATAGGAAGCTGCTATGTATTTTCTTATTCAAGTCTCTCTCTCTGCAGCACATTCCACCTCAAGTCTCTGCAGATCATATTAACTCTCACATTCATTCTACATATCTGCAGCACATTTTTACAATATCTACTGCTCATTCCAGTCAATGAGTCTCTGCAGCACATTCCACCAAGTCCCTGCAGCAAATAATAACATAGAGTTCACATATAAAATACAATCATACTGCTTTACCAAACACTGGCTGCAGTGTTGGTTCAGACTTGGTTACTTCTCTACACCTTCTACCACCCCTGCTGGAAGGCAATTCTACTGTTTTTTTCCATTTGAATTGCTGGTGATGAGATAGGCTGATTGAGTTTGGCAGAGCTAACGAATCCCCAGTAGAGGTAGTTCTCAGCTCTGCAGATTCTCTCTCTCTCTCTCTCTCTCTTTTTCTCTCTCTCCAAACCCATAATTGGATACAACAGACACATAGCACTGCACATCCATTCAGTGAGTCACAAACAGGATACAATCTGTACTTGAATGCTCTAGTGCTATAGGCTAGGACAGGTTGCCTACATTGACAGCTCTGGGGGTGGGAAAATCTGGATTTTAGTTTGCTGCAAATAAATCTAAGTACATTGAACTTTTCAATGTAATACATATTTTTCTGTTAATCATTGGCTGTAAAATAAGAAACATTTTAAACCAGGGAAACTTCCATTTACCTCTAAGAATAGGACGGGGGATTTTCTGGTTCCAAGACCAGAGAGGCCGAATGGTGAAATCCTCCCTCCAGCGGGATGCTAAATAGTCATTGCTTTGCCAGAGAAAAAGATGGAAATAAAAGAAGATGAAGGTAAAGCAAATAGAAACTCCAGTACCTGTTGAACACTTATTACTGTACTTCTCCTTATTCATACAGTGTTACTCCTTAATCCTGGCATGTCCATAGTTTCCCAATGACTGGTTTGAGAACCAGTGCTCTACATTTTAGGAGCAACTCTTTATGAGTTTATCAAATACATTCTTTTAGAGCACCAGAAGCATTTATAACCCCTATCAGGACCCCAAATCCTCCATAGGATAAAAAAAAAAACATGCATAGGACCCTACCGACTCTTGGGACAGCTACCATAGGCCACTGAATCACGGGCACTTTCTGCTTTCCTCTGGCGGCCATATTGTAGAATGGAAAACAATTTGGAAAACATTGTGCTTCACAAAAAAATAGTATTAGAATATAATATGACACTTTAAAAATGTTTTCCTCATAAAGTAATACAACCTAAGATCTATCCTAGCTTAATGTCATCACAACTATATATTTCCCAACCTGAACAAATTTAAATAAAATAAATTCTCTTTTTTAATTGACTCAATTTATTGAACTGACTTAATAATTAGTAAAATATGGGATAAAATAAATATGTAATGGGATAATAAAATTTTAAGAAGTTTTATTTTGCGGCTGATTGGCAGAGTGATTATTTCCACGTGCTGGCCTGGGTGAAGCATTACATATTAATAGATTTTCCATTTACGAACAATGTAGTCATTCCCAACTTTGAAGCAAGAAAGATTATTGTGAGTTTTCCTGTTACATATCTCATGTTTATTTAGGGCCAGTAATATATTTGGCATGAAGAAAGAATACTGTACCATAAAACCTCCAGCCACAGCTTAAAATGTAATATCGTTAGAGTGTTACTGTTGTAGAACGCAGTATAGGGGAACTGATTCAATATATTAAAAAGCCAAAAGGTAAATCTGAGATTATTATCCGCAGAATGAGTTTTTTGGCTTCAAATTCAACCTTTTGCTTTTTTAGTCGTAACTCTTTCTCTGTTTAAAGGAAATTCAATGGCCTTTGTAGAAACACCGTAAAAACCCACACTCACATATCTTTAGCTATTTATCTTGTTAGTCATTATTTTCAGGGGCGCAGTAATAACGTCGGATAGAAAACTGTCATAATCTATTAGTGGCACTCTTGAAAAATGAGTGGGTGACAGCTAGTTCAGATACATACAACAACCTTATAACGGAAACACATACAGAAAACCCAGGCCTAGGGCTGCACATTCTCTTGCTCAAAGTAATATGGTACTAAGCACAGAAATGTCTATCTATATAAATATACATACCCTATGCTAACATGTGGGTTCCCTAGTGGTCAAGTGGTTAGGTTTCTCTGATATCAGCGCTGTGACCTGGGTTTGATTCCTGTCAGGGAACCAAGAGGTCACACAACCCTGAAGCTAAGCAGAGTTTGGCCTGGTCTGTACTTGGATGGGAAACCACCTAGGAATATTAGGAGCTGTATGCTGTGGCCTGCTGGAGAAGGAACCAGCAACCCATTCCAGTATCTCTGCAACTAAGTGGATCGCCATGGTGTGTTGTGGTTTTCCCAAAACCACATTTGAAAATGTTCTAAGAATTCAGGGAAGAGGCCTCCAAACGAGGAACAATTGCTTTTATAGCTTTAAGCATAGATGCCTTTTGCATCTATCAGCGGGATCTCACTTCAGATTCACATAGACCTAGGGAAGGCAAGTTCGGTCCTGGAGAGCCACACACAGACATGTGAACACAATCCTGGCCTGTGTGTGGCTCTCCAGGGCCGAACTTGCCATCCCCTGACGTAGACTGCTACAAACAAATATAGATACTTATGGGGTCCATAGCTATGCAACAAGTAATTACCCAACATTGTTATGGATTGTCACATTGTTATTTTGAGAAAATGCAAGCAATATACTAGATCTCAGAGAAGATTCCAGTTGGCAGAAGATTTATCAAACTAGTTTAATTTATCTACACAGAGTTTTGGAAAGCTGGGAAGAGTTCGGCTAAGTCATCTTTATCACTCACAGAAAGTCAGTCCCCTCATTAGGAATAGGTTGCATAGTGTGGTATCAGATGTGAAGTCATCAATGTATCCAAGCTGGCTGAACCCACTTGGCCACTATTAAGTTAAGTTGTTACCATGATGTAGCTATTGATATTGGCTCCTATGTTGCTTTGATCTCATTTGAGCTAGTGTTGTCTAGTTCCCTTGGATTAAAATGGGACCAATAGCAAGCATGATTAGAGATATGTGGGATCATCTGAACAGCAGATTGCAAAACGAATTGTATAGATGCAACATAACAGACATAAAAGGGTACCTGATGGGCGAGCAAGTGCTGCATGAAGAAGTCATTTTGGAAGTAGGGGATACAATCCCAAGCATCTACTACAGAATATTAGAGAAACATTCACATTTGTAATATGCTAAATTAGCAATGTTCAATCTTGATCTGCAAGATATATTCCTTAAAGGTATTTGAAAGTGAGCTGGGTTATGAATGCATCTGGTAGAGGAGAATTAGTAGTGTATGAAAAACATGTTTTTGCATGAAAACATCCCAAAGTATACATTAATTAGCTTACTATGAAGTTAGCAAAATTTCCTATGTTTTTTGACATTTGCATTTTATCATGTACACCCCTAGAAAACTCCACCTCAATTAGCATAACATTCAAATTCAGAATCCGGATAATACATTGTATCATTCTTCACCTCAGTGGCTTCTGGCATGAGCTCAGTACAAGAACTGCAACAGTTACTTCCTGTGCTCTGTACCAGAAAGGTCAACATTTGTATCTTGTTGTATTTCCTGTGGGTACACTGATGTATTTCCTGTGTGTACCCAGCTTATGTCAGTGTCCTGTGGGTGTGAACCATGGGATTTGACTTTTGTGCAAATAACTTTGTAAGAAAACTGAACTTTTCTATATAATACATGTTTTCATACACTACTAATTCTCCTCTATCGGATGCATTCATAACCCAGCTCAGCCCGCTTGCATATACCTTTAATAAAAAAGAGAGACTGATTGATGAGACTGTGATTTAAGTGAAAGGAGGGTCACCATTAATTGTTTCACCCATAATATATAGTATTCTCCCTGCCACTGGAGTTTTTACAGTATCCTCCATAGACATTGCTTATATTTCATTGCATTCATTGTGCAGGGAAGCGGAACTACAGAACCACAAGTAGATAGCTGATTTTTGACTTATATTTAAAGTTTGCATACAAGAGGACTTGTTACGTTTTATTGCTTGGCATAATAGGTTTTCAGTATAAAGGAGTGGAAATCTGTATCCACTGGAAGGCCCAGGTGACAAACAATATTAACCATGGCTCTCCAGCAATGTGAAATCCCTCACAGAGAAATGGCCTAAAATGGAAATGTTAGGTGGATCCCTCTCTGGATCAAGCTGGTGCTACATGACCCCTGTCTAGCCTGTCTTGAGGGCTAGGAAGATCCACTGAAGGGCACTGGTTAGTGGACAGGGTCTAAAATCTGCAAATGAAGGGCTTGGCGAAAGCCAAAGGACAGGGAATGGCTGAGGCGCAACCTCCAAGCACAGACTGAAAAGTGACCTGAGGTCTACCAGGAAGAGCTGTGGCCAGAAGTGCTTATGAATGGTAGGAAGGGGCCCCTCCCACAAACCCCAGGCTACACCTGGACATTTCTGGTATGTATGTTATTGTTCTACAGAAGGAATCCAAATTGATATTTTATCAACACCTTTGTGATTGTTCTGCCACAGAAGTTATCGAAATGCTGTTACTAATGGTAAAAGCCATCTTGATTTAGTCAAAGTAAACTACTATTAGATCCCCATGGATTTTAAGGTGCTGTGTCTTACACTTAATAGGGGGTGGTACAGTTTCAGAATTTGTTTCATTACAATATATATATATATATATATATATATATATACAGTAAAACCCCCGTTATCCGGCACTTATGGGGACTCCCTATTGCCGGATAGCTGTAGTTGCCGGTTCATCGTGATTCCCTGAATTTATGGGTCTAAACGGCCCCTAAACCCCCCAAAAACCCAGAGAGAGAGATAGTTGTATTCATATCTGTATATTCCAATGCTCACGTTTAACCATAATCAGTATAGCTTCTGAATTGATAAAGAAAGGCGCAAGCTCATCATTGTAACTAAAAAAAAATTGTTCAACAAAAAAGGTACTGCAATATTTTTCATCTAGATTACATTCATAGCTACTCCACTCCTTATATATAGATTTTTTATTTATTTTTTTAAGACATTAATTAGACATTTATTTTACTGTATCTTACAGTGGTCATTTTAAAGTTAAGCTTTTCGAGATGTTTTTATTTGTTTTGTTTTTTGCATTTACCACTACCTGTTTTAAGCTTATTTAGGTTGACAAGATGTAATTTGTTGCTTGTTATATTTGATCTTTTAGTTTTATTATATTTGTTTTTTGTTTTACATTGTATTTTAAAATTAAATAATATTTGTGTTAAAACATCTGTTTTACTGCCAGAAATAAAGGATATACTCCAATAATCTTATTTAAGAGGAAGCTATTTTTGGGACAGATTTATTATCTGTAACCATGAGTTGCTTTCCTTTAAGAATTCCTAAGCACCTTTTGTTTTCATTATAAAACCTAATGTTGGAAACTTGGTTTCGTATTATAAATAAAATGTCGTATTTAAATCAAATGTTTAGACAGAATAAAAAGATAATGTTAGAGGTAAATGGTCTTTTTGGAAAGTATATATGTGAACAATAAAATGCTTACATGAAATCAGACATTAGACAGGTGTGCGGGATTCATGACATGAATATAATAGGCAGCGGGTATACATCTAGAAATATATTTTGTGTAATTATTATTTATATGTATTACGTGTATTTAGATAATAGTTTTATGTGGATTTTATTTAAATATATCTCTAATAAACTTTAACTAAAAATAAAAAATAAAACAAAATATTTTATAGCACTTTCAGCATTATCTCTTACATTGTATATTATAAAAAAAGCAGATTGATAAATTAGACTTGGAGAAATGCGTGTTGGTTGTAGTATGGTTGTTATAAGTGAAATTGTATTGTAAAATTACAATATGTAAAATAGTCAACATTTGTCACCTGATTCCTATTTAAATAGGTTGCAAGGTAAAAACATTTTTTTGTATAGTATCAATAATTAATTAAGAGCTAGTATGTCCAGGTATTTAAAATATAGTCTTGAAGGGCCACACTTGGAAATATGCAAGTTATTTTTAGAATGTAATAATATAGCCATAAACTAAATATTTATGCTGTAATGGAAGTTGCCATTTTAGCTTTCATTGATCTATTTCCTGATGTGGGAGGAGACTGTGACTGTAGAAGAAGGTGTTCTGGATACCTTAAAGGGGTCTGCTACACCATTACAATTCTTAGTGAATCCTAAATGGTCCATTGAATGCAATAATTTAAGAACTTGTCTGAAAAAAATATAATTTTTTTCTAAATTTAGAATAATATTTGACTTTGATAACTTACAGCCTTATTAAATTGCGATTCGGCCAATTGAATAGGGCTCTATATAAGCACAGAGCATATTTTTTTACAGAAGTTTTTAGTTAGTGAAGACCTTGCTTTTGGATAGAAGTTTACTAACTAGAAACCACCAGTTTCTATGTTATCCTTTGCAGCAAATTCACTAAGGTAGAACTCATGCATATGAGAATCTAGCACCAAAGACTTGGTGAAATTAGCTAAGATAGGAAGCCACATCAAAACTTTAAGCGACAAGGAGACAAAATAGTGTAAGGAATATTTGATATTATTAAAATTGTAAAGAACATTTGTATTATTTTATTTTTTAATGAAAACAAAAAGACTCCACTAAATTTACAAGTAACTTTACTGTTTTTCTGTTCCTCAAAATATTTCTTTAAAACTCAAACTCTATATCACATGGCTACTCAATATATTAACCTTTTTGGCTGTCTGTTCAAAAATGTGATGTAATTAGGAGTATTTAGTAAATATAAACATTAAACATTGTTTTAATCTGGTGAAGAAAGAATTTGACTTTTTATTGTATATAAAGTATAGGCAGTACATTTCCTGTAAATTGTTTTTTCCTGTCCATTAAAACTTCAGTAGATGTTTAGTAGACTTACGCCATAAAGTCACCCAGGATCCATTTAGCAATTTTATAGTAAACTGTTTCTCACATTCGTAAAGAAACATCGCAGTCTGTGTGAGAGTCTAAATTACGGTCAAAAGTGCAAATTGTCTTGCTCATAAGGAAGAGTGACTTCATAAAAATGCATTAAAAGCAGTTATTCTGTGGACCAATGTAAAAAAATAAAGGTGCACTGCGCCACCTACTGGACATCTATTATGATTTAAAATAAGCAAGTTCCATGAAGCTCCTGACACGTATATATACATATGTATACATACATATACATACATATACATACATACACATACATACACATACATACATACACATACATACATATACATACATACATATTCATACATATACATACATATATATATATATATATATATATATATATATATATATAGAGAGAGAGAGAGAGAGAGAGAGAGAGAGAGAGAGAGAGAGAAAGTGGGTTTCTGGGTTGTGAATAATTCAATCCTAAACTTTGCTTAAATCTGTGTAATATAGTAAGGACATGCTTCAAAGTAGCCATGTATAAAAGGGTAATTTGGATTCAAATAGTAAGGTACATTGTATCTCAACTGCATGTCCCAGCCCAGTCTCACCAAGATGCAGTGCAATGACTGTATTTCTGGGAAACCTGAGCAGAAAATATGTTTAAAACTTATTTTTAGACCTTCAGATGGGCTTATAAATGTACTATTCATTTTCGGTACTTTGTACCGTGGAGAACTTCTATTACTCTTTTAAAACGAAAAAGTAAAACAAAAAGAACATGAGAGTTATATATCATTTAAATTATGAAATTAAAGAAAATTAAACCAAATAACTACTGTGAGCGGGCTGACACAATTATCCCAACACAAGTGTCATTTTTAGGTTTAACGTGAGGTTGGCCGATTTCCAGCCAATCTTCGGACAACTTACTTGACCAGAAACTTAATGATTGAGGGAGGAGAGGCAAAACATGTTTTTGAACACCTTAGGGCCCCCCTTCTTAGCTATACAGTATCTCACAAAAGTAAGTACACCCCTCACATTTTTATAAATATTTTATTATATCTTTTCATGTGACAACACTGAAGAAATGACACTCTGATAAAATGTAAAGTAGTAAGTGTGCAGCCCGTATAACAGTGTAAATTTGCTGTCCCCTCAAAATAACTCAACGCACAGCCATTAATGTCTAAGCCGTTGGCAACAAAAGTGAGTACACCCCTAAGTGGAAATGTCCAAATTGGGCCCAATTAGCCATTTTCCCTCCCCAGTGTCATGTGACTCGTTAGTTTTACAAGGTCTCAGGTGTGAATGGGGAGCAGGTGTGTAACATTTTGAGTTATCGCTCTCACACTCTCTTATACTGGTCAGTGGAAGTTCAACATGGCGCCTCATGGCAAAGAACTGTCTGAGGAACTGAAAAAAAAGAATTGTTGCTCTATATAAAGATGGCCTAGGCTATAAGAAGATTGCCAAGACCCTGAAACGGAGCTGCAGCACGGTGGGCAGGACCATACAGCGGTTTCACAAGACAGGTTCCACTCAGAACAGGCCTCGCAATGGTCGACCAAAGAAGTTGAGTGCACATGTTCAGCATCATATCCATAGGTTGTATTTGGGAAATAGACTTATGAGTGCTACCAGCATTACTGCAGAGGTTGAAGGGGTTGCTGAAGACAAGCAGACTAAGGACATGGATTACTGGAACAATGAACTGTGGTCCGGTGAGACTAAGATAAACTTATTTGATCCAGATGGTGTCTGTGAATTTTGATTGGTTAGACTTTTAACCAATCAGATATGGTGTAGGAATAATTCAAATAATTAATTGTGATTGACATAAGTGGAGTTTTCTGCAGTATTTTTTTCAGTATTCCTGCGTTTTTAGCCGGTATTAATGTGGAAATGTTGAATAGCAGCATTTCACCAGATGTATGAATTTATACTACTGGGTATTTTTTAAGAACATGAAGCAAGACAGTTACATTAACTTCAATGATTTTTTATTGAAGCTATTCAATTGTGTCCTGATAAGAAATTACTTAATCTTTGAAGGAACATGGTACCACCAAATAAAAAAAAATCAGCAATGGGCACACCATATACACCAGTGACCTTTTTCCTGGGTTGGTGGGAGATGACTTGTGTCTTTGATTATTCTATGCTTGATTTTACCAACCAAAGTTTCTTATGGTTATTATGATATATCAATGACATGCTCCTTATCTGGTCAGGGTCTGACGGAGACTTTAGCTTCTTTGTAAAAATCCTGAATAAAATACAATTTGATTGAGATTCATAGTCAATATTTAGTCAGTTTATAAATTTTAATCTGCAGAAAAAAATGTAGCAAAAATTAGCATGAATAACAAAAAGGGCAAATTACAAAGAGAACATAATCACAATAATGAAGAAAGTCATTTGATTGGAAGGAAATAAAATCCATATTATATAAAGGATTGTTTGACTCCAGATGCTTATTTTACATATCAGAAAGTAAAAAGTATTAAGGATTTACTGATTCTGAGTCATTTTCAACGCAGACCTTCTCAATCTATATGGTTAAAATCGGTTAATGGCTCCTTATCGATGGGGTCATTGACAACAATATAAATGTACTAGCGACTTGCCCGTCAAAAAATGACGGCAATGTGATGTATATGTTTGTCAAGTTGTTTAGTTATTAACATATATTTTTGACACTTGTAAGTATTTTAATATGAACGTGTATTTTTGTAAAATGTTGATGTAATGGTTTTTTTAAATGTAATTAGTATCTGAAGAATTGTTAACTTTAATATACATTGAATGAATAGGAAAGCAAAAAGTAAAAAGCCTTCCTTAAACGTCGCGAATTTTAACATGAAGTTTTAAATATATGTAAGCAATAACCTTCAAAGTATATATTTTTAAACTTGAACTTTATTTTTTATGTAAGTTTAGAAGTTGACAAAACATTGGTATAATTTTGAACATTATAAACAGGAACATAGTGAATACATTTTGTAACCTAATTTTTTATTAAAAGTATTAACATTTGAATGTAAAAACAATTGACATTTAAATTAATCAGTATTAAAATTCAATTTCTATCACAATAATTGTTAACTTGAATATACATTGAATGTAGAGGAAGGCATACAGTAAAACTCTTCTTAAAACGTACGTAATTAAAGTAATTTATTACTGAGCACATAAACTGGCGATAAACATTAATGTAGGTAGTAATCTTAAGATAACAGACAATATTTACATTGTGACTTAAAAGGTGCTTGACCTCTTAACATCCACTTTGTAATCTGTTGAATGAAATAACTTGAAAATATATTTTTTAAACTTGTAACATTAGAAACATTAACATAGTGACTTAACATTTTAACATAATTTTTACTAACAATGCAAGGCAAGTATTTTGTGAGGCGAATCATTCATAAACATGACTTCCATTAATTATGACTGAATTAAACAACCAATTGTTATGTATTTTGCAATGCTTTTAAAAAATCTTGGCATCTTTAATTGTATCCTTCAAAGTTATAGTACTTCATAGTAGACAATGTTTTTAGTAAAAATACGTCCATCTTCTAATAAATCACCTTGACTTTCATTGTTTTCAATGTAAACTTTAATAGCCTGTGGATTTTTGTACCGTGACAACGCAACGTACAATTGACCATGTGCAAAAACTGGTTCTTCCAAGAAAATACCCACAGATTTGAAAGTTTGACCTTGTGATTTATTAATGGTCATGGCAAATGCCATAATAATGGGAAATTGTCTTCTTTGAAGTATAAAAGGGAGACTACTTTCACTTGGTGCTAAATCTATTCTTGGTATGAAAACTCTCTCTCCTTTATGGGTCCCAGTTAAAATTTCAGCATCTATAAAATGGTCCTTTAATTGTTGAACAATTAATCTTGTGCCATTGCATAGGCCTTTTTTGGGGTTCATATTTCGCAGTAACATGATAATTGCACCTTTCTTTAGCTGCAAAATATGTGGTGGCATTCCAGAAGGAGTTAAAGAGTTTATGAATTCAGTCGAAAAGTTAGCCTGACTTTCATTGTCATCAGCAAGTACAGAATCAGCACTGTGATAATTTCTTTGTGGTGCATTAATTTTTTTTAAGATTTCATTATTGAGGATTAATGCATCTTTATTTTTACACGTCAGTATGACTTGGTTGGCAAGCTCGGAATATTCTTCGTTATTTATGCTCCCTTCAAATATAGCCGATATAATATCTTGTTGACAAATCATATGAGGTGGGATCTCTACAGTGTCGTCAGCTAAATGTAGTTTTTTTTTCTGTTCTGCCTTCTCCAATTTTAATAAGCCAATCATTGAAATCAGTTTGGCCTTCTGATCTCATATTTTGTTGCAGTTGAAGATGGGTAAAATGTTTCCATACTGTACTTGACTTTATACATGTTTCGATAATGTCAGTTCAATTTCCATGTACAACGACAGGTAATGTTTGTCTAAAATCGCCACCCAACAACATTACCTTTCCACCAAATGGAAAAATATTATCCATGACTTCACGAAGCAAACGGTCAATACATTGGAGGGCATAGCATGACATCATTGTGGCCTCATCTATTATAATTAATTTACATTTCTTCAATTTCTTTGCTTGTAAGGATGTCATGCGAATATCTGACACAGAATTTTCTAAAATAGGCACTGGCAGTTTAAATCCACTATGAACAGTTCTTCCACCTTCTAATAAAAGTGCAGCAATTCCAGTAGTGGCAAACGCCATTGCTATTTTTCCTTGTGCTCGTACTGAACTCATTAATAAATTGTACAAATATGTTTTTCCTGATCCGCCAGGTCCATCAAGATAGAAATAACGCTCTGTCACCATGTCATCATCTATAGCATTTGTAATGGCATGAAATGCTTGCAATTGTAGTGTATTTAAAGTTGCAAGTCTTTCTTCTGTTCTTTCTGCTTGTAGTTGAATGTCATAGTCTTCAAAGTTAATGTCATCTATAAGACCTGGATCAGGCAAATTAAAACTTGCACAACTTAATCCATGAGTTAAAAAGACTTCTTGGATTTCCATTAACGCTTTTAAGTGTGCAATGGGTTCATTGTATCGTCGCATAAAGTCTTCAGCCATATTACTTTTAAAAGTCTCCCACAAAGCTAATGCATTTGGAGCATTTGAGAAGATACAAATAAAAGCAAATTGTTCTCTCATCTGTCGTGGCATTTGACATTGTGCTGCTTCTTCTAAACATCTTTCCCACTCTGTATCATCAGCGAGTAAGTTTCTATGTCTTGCAGCTAAATGGAAGGATTCATATACAATGTCATTAACAGTTCTTAAGTGTTCAAAACTTTGTGCTCCAGGAACATTTAAAAGTAATATCCGTAAGCAAAAACGTTCAACATCTCTTGGACTGACTGTGTAAATTCTTGGAATAATTTTATTGCCTCTGGTTTTTCTTGGTCTCCATAATCCATTCACAAAAACATAGTGATATGGAATTTCAATATATAAGTATTGTGTTGCTTCAGCATCAGTGGAATTTAATGCAAACCATGCAGTTAGTGTAGTGTGACGATCTTCACTTTGGGCCTTCTATTTCCATGCATTCATTTCATTTCCAGCATGGAAATAGACTAAATGTCGTTGTGGCAAATGTACTGCTAACCTATATACTGCATGTGATCTATCATGCATTTCAAATTTTAAAAGCCGCCACATAGCTTCTGGCGCACTGACATAGCGAGCATCTACATGAGATGCAAGTTCATCATGTACTAACTCACTACTTTCAGGGTTGTCTGCACTTTTGACGACTACAGTAGCTGCATCGTAACCTTTGTAAATATATTTGTAGACATATTTAATGGATTTGATGGAAGTGCAGGCTTCTACGTTGATGTGGGCGTTGTACTTCATGAGTAAATGTGGATTGTAGTACATACCTATTGTCCACTTTTTTTCCACGAATAATAGCACTATCTCCTTCTCTTCTTTTATAAAGTGGATATCCATCACAATTGGCATAGGTTTTGTCTCTATAATCTTTTGGAAATTCTTTGGAACATTTATTATTTTCCATACATGGTGATTGTGGATTAAGGTCACCACAGGGTCCATGAATCATGCGATGAGTAACAATCTCATATAGTCTACCATATAGTTCTGGATCTGGTAGTTCAGCAACAATGACTGCATCCACTTTGTCTGAAGTATCTAATTTATCTTTTTCTTGAAGTATTATTAGAAGATGTGCATGTGGAAGGCCTCTTTTTTGAAATTCAATGGTATATACATAAGCAAGACATTTGCCAAATAACTGATTTATAGTGAAGTCACGTATTAATTCATTTAATTTAATCTTAAAAACTCTAGCTACTAAATCTGGTCGATCAGAAGCACTTTGTCCAAGAAGTAGATTTTGTGTGATTTCTGGCCATTGTGGATTACATGTAAATGTCACAAATAAATCGGGTTTGCCAAATTTAGTGACAATAGCCATAGCATCATTGTATCTTTCTCTCATATTCCGAGGAGATCCTTGAAAGGAAGATGGTAAAATGATGGCTTTGCCAGCTGTCATGTCTCTGCTTGTAGCCACGTCAGCAACATAGTCCATTAATCCAGAATATTGTTCTACACAGAGTTTATCTTGTTGATATTTGATAAAGTTTAAATTATTTGCCTCAACTTGCAAATATGAATCAATAATCCATTGTTGTGTTAGTTTCCCACCACATAAAATTGGATTAAATACATTGCGAATGGCAATTTGAGCTACTTTAAATTCAAGCATAGAAACATTATTTCGGATTCTGGCTTTAGCATTTGGGTAACTGGGAAGAGTTAATTTTGGTTGCCAACCTGCTTCTCCGTGTGGGAAAAAGATGGGATATGTCATTGGATCTAAATTTGGACTTATGATACTCATATTAATAAACGGTTGGTCCTCATTTCTAGGATATATTCGAATGTCTCTTTGAAATGGTGGTTCTCCTTCATCATTCTGAAACACCATTGCAACCTCATTTGATGTTGGCAAGTTATAACGACGTTTATCAGTATGTCTGTCTCTTTTAAGCACCATATTAACCTCCGGCATTGGTAATTGATGTGTTTGTGCATGAAGTAGTTGTTCATTTTCTACTTCTGCCAATTTTTTATAAGCTTTACTGTAGGGATTGTTGTCCATAATGTTATTTAGCTCTATGAAAACACTGGGTAAGCATTTTTTATTTTCTTCCATCTGCATACGTTGGTCAACAGCTTCCATTGTATCTAGGACATATAGTTGAGCGAATTTTCTTTTATTTCCTTCCTCTGGATGTAAATGGGAAGTGCGATGATAAATTTGTCCTTGGACTTTAAAACAGTAAGGACCATGTCCTGGTACATTAGCAGCTAATGTTGCCCCCATGGATGCAAAGGATATGGCACTATTGTAGGATCTTATGTTTGTCTTAAAATTTTTGTAGTTTGGAAAAGTAGGTTCAGTCATAATATTTTGTAAATAAATTGGAAATTCTTTCCTTTCTGGAAGTTTGAACTTTCCTTTTTGACAACAACTAATAAATTGTCCATCTCTGGGTCTCTCCTGTTTAAAATAATAAGCCTCACAAAACTGACATTGAGTAGTCATGTCCCCACAACTATGAACCTCTACTGCTAAAGACTTGAGTAGAGGACAATTTGCAAAGCATATAGGATTTTGACTTTCATATTCATCAGGTGAAATGTCATATAATGTTTCAACAACAGGTTCTAAATGTTTTGTTTTTTTCGTTGCTTTTCTTGGTATATGTTGTATTGTTTGAGGTAAAATGTCATGTAATGTTTCATGAAACGGTTCTAAATGCTTTGTTTTCTTTGTTGCTTTTTTTGGTATCTGTTGTATTTTTTCTGGTAAAATGTCATCTGATGTTTGAGCAACAGGTTGTAAATGCTTTATTTTCTTTGTTGCTTTTTTTGACATATCTTTAATTTCTGCAAGTGACAGTCTTTTGCTTGCAATTCTTTTGCGTTCTTTTTCTCGTCGAATTTCCTTCTTCTCCGGTGTCTGCTGGCTGTCTGCTCTCTGTCGTCGTTCTCTAGCTTGGCGTCTTTTCTTTTCTTGTTTACTCTCGTTATCAGCCATGTTAATCTGTAAAAATAAAATAATGTACCATTAGTTTATTTTGAGATGTTAAGTTGTTTTTCATGACAAATTAATATATCAATAGTGTGTTAACATTTTATACTTAATCAATTTAAATGCGGTCAATTGAATAAATGTCTAAATAAGGCCATCAGATAATTATTTAAAGAAGTTTTTATTTATTAAACATGTATCCAAAAGCAAGTGTTTCAGTAACTAAAAAGGTATTTTCAAAAAGATGTTATGTCCTTATTTACAGCACTATTCAATTTGTCAAATGGCAATTAAATTAGGGTTTAGGACTGGAATGTTACAATGAAAAATTGTATAGATTCTGTGTTTTTAGACTTTTTTGGACTATGCCAATTTATTTTGTAAGTTTACATTGAAGTTTGTATTTACTGTTAAAGATTATTGGCCCTAAAAGACAAATAAGAGATAGATGATAGATATTACTTTTTATACTGTACCTTGGTTGAAGTTTGATTTCAAGCAAAATTCTTTGTTGGTCCTGTGTTGAAAGCCTTCGTCCGATGGTCTGGTCCTGTGTTGAAAGTCCTCGTCCGATGGTGTAGTGCTCTGTTGAAAGTCCTCGTCCTCTGGTGTGGTCCTCAGTTCCAACTCCTGTTCCGATGTTCTTGACGCAGTATCTGTTATAAAATAAAAATGAAAATGTTATGTTATTTGAATGTCTTTGTATTAATGAAAAAATGCCATTATTTCTGTGTTTTTCTACAATCCTTTTTGGTGCGCCGCAATTTTGGTATGCTTCTGTAGGCTTTTTTCTAAGGCTTATAGGTGGTTAAACATTAAAGAAGAATATTAATTAATTTTTCTCTTTTTTTACTTGTTATACTGTACCTTGGTTGAAGTTTGATTTGAAGCAGAATCTTTGTTGGTCCTGTGTTGAAAGCCTTCGTCTGATGGTCTGGTCCTGTGTTGAAAGTCCTCGTCCAATCGTCTGGTCCTCTGTTGAAAGTCCTCGTCCGATGGTGTAGTCCTCTGTTGAAAGTCCTCGTCCGATGGTGTAGTCCTCTGTTGAAAGTCCTCGTCCAATGGTCTGGTCCTCTGTTGAAAGTCCTCGTCCAATGGTCTGGTCCTCAGTTGAAACTCCTGGTCCGATGTTCTTGACGCAGTATCTGTTATAAAATAAAAATGAAAATGTAATTTTATTTGAATGTATTTGTATGAACTAAAAAATGACATTATTTCTGTGTTTTTCTACAATCCCGTTTGGTGCCCACCACTTTTGGTATGCTTATTTAGGCCTTTTTCTAAGGCTTATAGATTGTTAAACATAAAATAAGAATGTAAATGTAGTTTGGTATGTGTTTGTGTGAGTTTTCGTACAATCCTGTTTGGTGCGCACCACTGTTGGTATGCTTATTTAGGCTTCTTTCTAAGGCTTATAGGTTGTTAAACATAAAATTAAGAATATAAATGTAGTTTGCTATGTGTTTGTGTGAGTTTTCGTACAATCCTGTTTGGTGCCCACCACTGTTGGTATGCTTATTTATGCTTCTTTCTAAGGCTTATAGGTTGTTAAACATTAAATAAGAATCTAAATGTAGTTTGCTATGTGTTTGTGTGAGTTTTTATACAATCCTGTTTGGTGCGCACCACTGTTGGTATGCTTATTAATGTTGTTTTGTAATGCTAATAGGTTGTTAAACATAAAATAAGAATCTAAATGTAGTTTGCTATGTGTTTGTGTGAGTTTTCATACAATCCTGTTTGGTGCGCACCAATGTTGGTATGCTTATTTAGGCTTCTTTCTAAGGCTTATAGGTTGTTAAACATTAAATAAGAATTTAAATGTAGTTTGCTATGTGTTTGTGTGAGTTTTCGTACAATCCTGTTTGATGGGCACCACTTTTGTTATACTTATGTAGTGTTTTTTCTAATGGTTATAGGTTGTTAAACAAAAAGAATATGAATTTAGTTTGCTATGTGTTTGTTACAATCCTGTTTTGTGTGTACCAGTTTGTGTGTACCATATGTTGCATACTTTGGCCCTCATTCAATTGCAGTTTGGCCAATTCAATAGGGTTCTAAATGTGCTTATTTCGAGCCCTATTGAATTGTCCAAAATATCAATTGAATGAGGGCCTTTGGTTGCTGGATTTGTTATATTGTGAGGGCCTCATTGAATTTGGTTTTTCGCAATGGAATTTGACTCAATATGAGCACAGAGCATCTTTTTTTACAGAAGTTTTTAACTAAAAACTTCTGTTCAAAAATATGCTCTGTGCTTATATAGAGCCCTATTGAAATGGGCAAATCACATTTGAATGAGGCCCTCGGCCATTAAACATATTTAGGTCCTGAATCAATTGCGTTTTGACCAATTGAATAGGGCTCTATATAAGCACATAAAATATTTTTTGACAGAAGTTTTGAGTTAGTGAAGACCTTGATTTAGTATCGAAGTTCAGTAACTAAAAATGTCTGTCTAAAAAATCTGTTATGTGCTTATATAGAGCCCAATTCAATTGGCCAACTCACAATTAAATAAGGCTCATGGTTCGGGTCTTTTTTATACTTAATACTTTACCTTGATTGAAGTGTGGAATGACAGAGGGTCCCCTCCTGCCAATTTTAATCCGCCGGTCTTCTTGTAGTGTCTGTTTGAAAAATAAAGTGAAATAGTGAATTATAGAATTTTTTATTTGTATTTAACAAAGCATGGCCTTTTCAGCATTTAAAGTATTTTTGTATCTTACTTCTTCTTCTTTGTTGGTGTTCTTTAAAAGGGATTGTGCTTCACAATGCACGGTGCAAATTGTTGAGAGACGCTGTTGATGCAGAGTCTGTTTGAATATTAAAAAAAGTAGAAAGATTGAGCTTTAGGTGATCTATTGAATTGCAGTAAATTAATTTTATTGAAATATACTTCTGTAATTATTTTCAATTAACATTATTTTTTGGTGGGGGCTACACACATATGTCACATACATGAAGCACATTTCCATAGTTGAAAGTAATTTTTTTTGTGTGCGTGTGACATATCACTATACATTCATCATATTTTAATTGTTAAATTAACCTTATTTTTATTTTTGGCCAACATACATAAATGTGTGTGTGACATGTGACTATAGATGATACACATATATGTGCTTGTCACATATCAGTATACATGACTCATATTTTAATAGTCCCAACTTATTTTTTTCTAATGTAATTTAAATGTAGTTGTTTAATTAGTTTGTTTTAAGATAATTTTGTTGCAGGGGCAATACACATAAATGTGCGTGTCACATGTCACTATACATTATACGCATAAATGTGCGTGTCACATGTCAGTATACATTATACACATAAATGTGCGTGTCACATGTCAGTATACATTATACACATAAATGTGCGTGTCACTTGTCAGTATACATAAACCTCTTTTTCTTATTTTTTTTTTTTTTTTTATGTCCTGTCTTGATAATAAAATGTAATATATTATAGCTTACCTCTCAGTTGTAATTTGCACAATGCAAAGTAGGAAATTAGGAAAGAATTATCTTCTCAAGTTTTAGCAGCAGTTATGTCTGAAGTCACTCTGTTCATCACCTGAGGAGAAATGTATTTTTCTCTGTCAAATAGGCAGTATTTATAAACTTGTAGAACATTCTGGAAAGTTAGACCGTTAGAACGCAATACGCATGCGCTATTTGCGTTCCAGCTTACAATTTGCGTTCCATCCGCCATTTTGTGCGTAGTAGTGGTTAAAATGGTGTTTAATATGAGTGTGATCCGTTCCGCATAGTATGTGTTTCATTATTGCGAGTAAGTGTAGTGTATTTACGTCTGGAGCCTCGTTTTCGTTTTGTTCGGCGGCCATTTTTTCTCTCGCTTAGCCGATTTTCGGCCAGTTTAAACTCTTTGTTTTGGACTTAAATGGACGTGTAAATGAACTTTTGGAGGTGCCGGATGCCCCCCCCGTGCTGTAAGTAAGCTTTTTATGTGTTTGTTGTGTTTATTTCTTGTGTTTGTGATGTTTTGATGCGCGGCGGTTGGAATGGGTCTTTCGCGGCCGTATTTTTTTCCGATGCGGCCGTATTTTGTTGCGATGTTGCCGTATTTTTTTGCGATATACGCAGTTAGCTTTTACGTGTACGACGCAGTGTATTTGTTTCTAAGTCGTGCGTATGTGTGTTAAGAGCGTGTGAAGGGCCTTTTTTACTGTTTTTTTGTTAAGTCTTGCGTCTGTGTGTCTGGGTGTAAGCGGGTGTGAGGCGACTTTGATTTTTTTTTTGTTATGAAGTTGTGTGTGTTAACACAGCCGATGTTGGGATGCTCCCACCACCGCAAATGCGGACCCTCGCTTCGCGAGGATCCGCATTTGCGGGGACGTTGTTGGGTTTTTGTTGGCTGGGCGGTTGGGTTTATTCTGTTAAAAAGTCGTGTGTGTGTATGTGTGTGTTAACACAGCCGACGTTGAGCCTCCACCTCCGCAAATGCGGACCCTCGCTTCGCGAGGATCCGCATTTGCGGGGACGTTGGGATGCTCCATCACCGCAAATGCGGGCCCTCGCTTCGCGAGGACCCGCATTTGCGGGGGAACTGCGTCCCTCGCTTTGCGAGGGACGCAGTTCTTGCGGGCTCGCTACGCGAGCCCGCAAGCGTGAGCAACGACCCGTACGCTCACAACTATATATGTGATTACTCCATTAAAACCTCACACTCAATTACACCAATTACTGGAGAGAAGTGTATGATTAAACATTTTTATAACTGCAGTGCAATAGGAGCAGTGATCACATGTGTTTGTAATAAAATCTAAGTTGGGAAAACTATGAGACAGTTCAGAAGAAGAATCAGGGAGCATGTCTATTCAATTAAAAAAAGATCTTGACACCCCAGTAGCCAGACACATTACATTTTCTCACAATAAAGACCACAAATACCTATCTTTTTATGTAGTTGATGAGTTAATGAGGGTCCTAGAAAAGGTTACCTTGACAAAGTACTACTAAATGATAATGCAAATGGATCTACCATGTACATACACACATGTGGCGTCAGTGATGGATTCTCCATCAGTATATATGTAGGATAACAAAGTTAACTCATTTTCTATATATTTGTGCAGATTGAAAATTCTTCATTTAGTGATGTTTTTTTCAGTAGGTGAAATTATGTGAACAAGAAATATGTTTTGTGATGTCCATCATTGCTACTTTAAAGTGGTATTAAAAAATTTCTACGGCCTCCATTAAATTACGAACCCGCAAGTCGGTGGGCTTGAAAGTTGCAACAGTTACAGAGCGATTCAATTGAACAAGCCCGCAGCTACCTGGCCGAAAGCCTAAATCATAAACCACGCAATCATAAGTAGCATTTTAGAGCAAGCTCATGATCAATTAGGCAAGGCTGTAACTACCGATTTAGAAACAGCCAATAGTAAATGAGACCGTCATCATGACGTCAGTAACACATGGAGGTTACACGTCAATCAATTAGCGTTTAGAGGTCCCACATGCGATCATACTCGCTATCTGGTAACGTAAAAAATAATAACATTGAATGACTGTTATAGTCCATGTCGGTGGACTGATATGTATTAACTCCTTAATTCCCGAGATTGATATAACATGGAAATTAAACAATATTTTTTTTTATCACTTGAGACTGTTGTGCAATTAATTCTAATGTATTTCAGCACTTTTCCCACATTAAAGCGCAGTATTGATGCATTTACAGTGCTACGAGCAGGTGTTTAATCCCCTTGTGAGTCCTTTCTGGAACCCGTATGATTCTCTTCTACATTTGCCATTTACAGGTGAGAAAACAATTGTAGGCTTGAGGAATTGTAGCAATTGAATAGCGATTTGCGATTGTAACATTTACAGGCTTGAAAGATTTTGACAACCGCCGGGATTTTCAGCCTGTAACTTAGTTTGTGGGTAGCTAAAAGACAGCAATAGAATAGCAAATTAGTTTATGGGCTACATTACGGGCTTTTGTAACTACAATTTGCTCAATTGAATGAAGGCCTATGTCTCTTTATGTAAAACAAAACTGGACAGTTACATTATAGAGAGAAATAAGGTTTGAACGCTACATATGTATCAATTTGATTAATGTAGCATCATTCACATACATTGTGCCTATATCATAGAAATAACTTTACATCGCAACATAAATGTCAGTAACAAATTGTTTAATAACCTGGAGTTATGTGTATGTTATTTTTGTATCCATGTTAGGAGGGGTTCAGATAATTACGTCAACAAAAAAATATGTTATAGGTTCTATTTAGAATAAATTATTTCGAAGAAAATAAGCAAAAGTATGAATTATACCTCATCATATGCGCTAATGTATGTTAAGACAAATTTCAGAATTGTCATGTCTAAATGTTAAACATTAACTTTTAATTTCTTAATAGAGATTCATTCTGTGAGCATATATATTTCCAGCCATGATGTGGCCATATTATTTTTAATCGGGGTAAATTATGAATAGGTATATATGAGCCGGTACAGTAAGAAATATCTGGAGACTTGAAATAGGTTGTCAGTGGATTAATATTCCCTGAATACAACGACCCCTAGTTAATTCCAAGCCCGTAATTACATGTAACCTGACATTTTGGCTGCGGGTTACTATTTTTTTTTTTACATATATAGATGTATTTAATTGACTCAAACCTGTAATTACATGCTCATAGCCCCAACACCCAAACCATGAACTCGTAAGTAGCATTTCAGGGCATGATTATGATCAATTATGCAAGCCCGTAAATTACATTTTAAACAGAGACAATAGTATATGAGACCGTCAGCATGACGTCATTAAAACATGGAATTTAAACCACAATCAATTAGGGTTTAGAAGGCTTATTAGCATCAGACAAGCAAACCAGAAATGTAGAAATCAATAAAAATCAATAAATAAACTGTTCTAGTCCATGCCGGTTCCATGATATGTATTAACCCATTGATTCCCGGGATCGATAAAACTCAGAAATAAAACTTAATTATTTTTTTTTATTGCAGATTTGTGAGCTTGAGACTGCAATTAGTTCTAATACATTTCATTGCTTTCGCAGTATTTTTAAGTACAGTAGTGTATGTTTATTTGCTTTTGCAGTGTTACGAACAGGTGTTTAACCCTCTTGCGAGTCCTATCTAGTACTCTATATTCTACTCTATACTTACTATAGAATTTTTTTTATACATTTGTCATTCACAGGTTTGAAGGCAATTGCGGGCTTGTTGAATTGTTACAATTGAATATGTATTTTGCCTCTCTAGCACTGGTAACATTTGCGGTCTTGAAACATCGAAGCAGGAGATAGGACAGAGTTGCGTATTTGACAACTGCAGGGATTTTGAGCCTGTAACTCGCGATTCCTTCTGTTTAGAATGACAATTAAATAAGTTCTAAATGGAATATATATTTGGATAAAGTGATTGACAAATCAATAATTACTCATCAAAACATATATTCTATCCAGATAAAAATTAATTCTGTATGCTCTTTCATTTACTTTAAGGTAAGCTCTAGTATAGTAGGTTATTGTAATTATTATGGTAATTACGGTAATTTCTTTTAGCATGACGTGTATTTAAGGATCAATCTATTGGAAGGACCTTCCTATAGAAGCCATGCAAGGTGACAAAAAGTACATTGGCTATGTGATATGTAGCAGTACATGTATGACCTGATCTACATGCCTGTAGAGGCAGTCAGGATCATACCAGGATTATTTTGGTAGTCTATTTCAGTAATTTACCTGGGGTGCTGGTGGGGGTGTTGGATAAAGAAATGCCTGACCAGATTTACTGTATAATAGAGACACTGTCATTATGGATTTGTAATTTTGACCACCCAGAAGTGAATAGGGAATAAGCCAGATACGGTGGCGACAGTGATACAATGGGCCTTCAGGAGAGTAGGCACCCATTGTGGGTCATAGCTATAATTGAATTGCAAGTTCTAACATTCATGCTAACACCTTAAAAGAGTATTGGGGCGATTCCAGGAGATACTCATTTCATAGGAGGTAGTGGGTCGTAAACCCTCTGCATATTTATTTTTATTATTTAACCAATACCTTGTCATGGTAGATAGATAGATAGATAGATAGATAGATAGATAGATAGATAGATAGATATGTACTCTCATCACCTCTCCCTGCTTATTTTGCTGACTGCTGGAGATATATCTCCTAACCCTGTCCCCTATATATGTCCCACCTTTCATCTACCAGGCTCAGCCCCCAGGTCTGCTAAATCTGTCCATAATCCATGTGTTTAAATTTTACCCCTCTGCTATGTCTAAAATGTACCCTCCACCACTCTGTAAAGCTAACCCCTGACTTTTCAACTTGCAGGCTATATTATCTGACCACTAGGGACAGATAACATATTACATATTAGAGCCAGTCCTGTCAAATTACTTTCTATGAGATCCCTTCCCTCTACCAGTAAATGAAAAAAACTTTCCAAGTTTTCACAGCTTCCCGCCTAAGCAAGCTTTCACTTTCTTCCTGACCCTTGCTATTTCTTATCTTTTCTTCCCCAGGTTTCTGCCTCTTCCATTCCATCAGATTGTAAATAGTGAGTTTCCTATCTTCTAGGGTGCTTTAGAAAAAAAGCACTTTGTCCAAAGATTCTAAGCTCAAAACAGGGTCCTCCATTATCTTCAGTTGTTATAATATTGTAATAATATTGTATTTTTTCCTGTTCCTCTCCCTGTAAAGTGCTAAAGAATATGTTGGAGCGTTACAAATAAAAGTTAATAATGATAATAATAATAATAATAATAATAATAATAATAATAATAAAAAGATAGATAGATAGATAGATAGATAGATAGATAGATAGATAGATAGATAGATAGATAAGGGATGTCAGTTTAGTGTGTCCATGTTCGTGTATTCTGTTGACTCGCAAGCTATTTGTCCTACGAGTAAAAACCTCTGTATCCAAACTCTCAAATGTGTCAGAGTAAAAGGTTCCGCAACTGATAGAATATATATACTTAATTTACAGAAAGAGAGCTCCTGGAGTTCCCAGTAAGGGTTTTCTCTTATGTTATGGCGTCATAAAATAGAGCCCTCTATATCTTGCTACTGGTGCCAGTCATTTGTATTCTGTGCACTAGATGGCAGTATTGTACAGCGCTCATTATTGACACTAATATGTAGATATATGTAGCTGTGTTGCATGAATATGTACCTCTCTTAGATAAATGATCAGCTGACTCATGCTTTCTGAAAAAAAAAACATTTATTCAGCTAAATTTTATACTCACTTTGGCTTGGCCCACATTATATGTAACAATCTTTTATTATATTTTAATATGCATACATTACATATATTTAATGTGCATACATTAATTTTTACTGATTCTTGATTATTATTCTTATTATCCTTTATTTGTATATGCCAACATATTCTCTAGCGTTATACAGGGATTAAAAACTATTTTAACAAATTACGTAGGAATGGAAGGCCCTGGAATTAAGCCTAACATCAAGCATACAAAGTGCTTACCCTAAAGCACCTAACAAGATTGAAAACTTGCAGTCTAGAGGGTAAGGATGGGGTAAAGATGCGAGAGGTACAATGCATTGTGCTTAATAAGGCTGAAGGCAATAAAAATGTAAATTGTGTCGCTCAGTCGTGTCCAACTCTCTGCGACCTCATGGACAACATACCATGCTGATCCACTTGGTTTTCATGGCAAAGATACTGGAGTGGGTTGCCAGTTCCTTCTCCAGTGGGCCACATCATACAGCTCCTGGTATTCTCAAGCCTGTAGCGGCACCGGTACACCCGCAAATTCGAGTTACAGAGCTATTAAATTAGCCGAGCCCACAACAGACGTGGCCGACATCCGAACCCGTAAACCATTCTTGCGCATGTTGCATGTGAGGTTACGAACGTGACCAGTTAGTCAAACCCGTAGTTATGGGATTAGATGGAGCCCATGGTAAAAGAGATTGTCATTATTACGTCACTGAAAAATGGAGGTGGGATTTCAAAGCCTTACGGGTTTCAATTACGAGTTACGATCGGACCCGCATAACAGAAAAAATGCAATATTAATAAATCAGTAAATATAATATTCTAGTCCATGCGGGTTCCATTATATGTATTAACACATTGATTGCCTGGAAATTAAACAGAAAAATAAGTATTTTATATTGCAGATTTGCGAGCTTGAGAATGTTGTTCTGTTCATTTTAATCCCTAACATCACTTTTACTTTAATTTAAAATACAGTAGTGTGTTGATATTTGCATTTACAGTGCTACGGATAGGACTTTAACCCAGTGGCGTAGCAAAAGCTTGTGCCACCCGGGGCTACCCTTGAGTTTGCCCCCCCCCCACACCCCCAACACCCACCCCCCAAAACGCCTTCCCTAACACGCCTCCTCACCCCCACCACGCCCTCTGCTGCACAGCGCAGCAGATGGGCGTTGCTCTTGTGCTCTGCGCACCTCTGCCAGCTCCTGCCACCCCTGCCAATGCACATCATGCACTCATTGCCAATCCAAAGAAGGACGATGGGGGTTCCTCAGCGCAGCGCTTGTGCGTACTTGCGCCCAAGCACCACCGCGCAACTAGTGCCGCCCAGTGGTGGAGCTAGTGCATAGGGGGCCCCGGTGCAAAAAAAAAATCTATAAATATGTGGGTCTGTGTCTATATATATATATATATATATATATACTAGCGACTTGCCTGTCAAAAAATAACACAAATAAAATTTGAAGCCATGGTAATGCTGTTTTCCATCGATTGGTATGGCCGCTCATCTTCAGCCCTGCGCTGAGCACCTTCAACGCTCATTGCGAGCCACAATCTGCTAACCTTTGGCGCCCATTGCGAGCCCCAAGATGAGCGCCTTTGTACTTTCATTGTGAGCCTTTTTCCCTGTGGTACAACCTTGGGTTAAGTGTCACTTTCTTTGATTAAGTGTTACTGCCTTGTATTAAGTGTTAGTGCTTAGGGCGCCTTTTCTGTCCTTCTGGCTCGTTTTCGGTTTGTTTAATTTTTTCATCCGCCATTTTTTTTCTGCTTCAGCGATTTTCGATCGAAAAAAAAAGCCAAAATATGCCTCAAATTAACTTGCAACCTCACTCACAGGCTCTCTGGCACTCCCGAGGAGCTGTGTGTAAGTAAATTTGAGGCATATTTGTGTGTTTTTGCAGTTTGGCAGTTCGACTGTTAAATGCGTATTTTTGCAGGCTGTAATTTCTATTTTATCCCTAAGACGTACGAGCCGTAATTTTGCAGGCGTCGCTAAGTTGATGTGAGCGCCTTCTGCGCTCTTTTTATCTAAGTCCCAGGTGTCTCGGGATGAGCGGCTGTGGCGCTCATCTACATCAGCGCAATGAGCGCCTTTGGCCGCAAACTTAGGGATACAGGGATGATCGCCTGTAGCACTCATCTCCACCAGCGCAATGACCATCGAAGGCGCTCATTGCCTAATTGCTGTGGGTACTAGGGATGAGTGCCTACGGCTGTACGGGAGGTCCAGGGGGCCACATGGACCCAATGGGCCACAGGGGCTCCATGGGGTCCACATATGACCTGCAGAAGCCACAGGGGATCCACAGCGGCCACATAAGATCTGCGGGGGCCACAGGGGTTCACGGGGGCCCCTGGGGCTCCACAGATGGCAAATAAGATCTGCAGGGGCCACAGGAGGTCTGCAGGGGCCACAGAAGACCTGTGGGGGCCACAGGAGATGCGCAGGGTCCACAGGGGACCTGCAAGGCCACAGAAGACCCACAGGGACCACAGGAGGGCTGCAGTAGCAACAGAGGGGCCGCAGGGGAACTGCGGGTGGTCCACGGGGGCCCCTCAGAGGTCAGGGGCCTTGGTGCCTTGCACTGGCAGTAGCTCTGTCTCTGGTGCCACCCTTTCCTTTCCCAAGATGGCTGCCACATTCTTACGGCCTGCCTCTCTTCCTCTAAGATGACCGGCAGCGTGCCGCCCCCATGAGTCCTGGCAAAGTAACACTCAGGGCGCAGTGTACCCCTAGCCCGCCCTTCATACGCTACTGCTTCAACCCCCTTGCGGGTTCTCTCTAGTACCCAGGCGCTTTTTGGCTCTGTTTGCAGTTTACAGGTTTGAACGCCAGTGGATTCGTAGCAATGTAATATCGGTTTGCGAACGTAACATTTACGGGCTTGAGTGATCAAAGGCTTTAAGACAACGGAGTTCCGATTTCGACTGCCCATAGGGTTTTTCCTTCTGTAATCCGCAGATCATTTGCGGGTAGCTGTAAGTCAATTTAATAGCCATAAGTCTACCCGGCTCTGTTGTGGGCTATGGTTTTTCACTTTGGGGGAATTTAATAGGGCTGATGGTACAGGACTGTTGGTACGCATATCTAGCTCTCTGCAGAGGATGCTACAACTTTGTGCTATTTCCAGTCTCCTCACCTGGATGCATCTCAATGTTTTTTGTTTACTTTAAATGCAGGTAACTTACAGGTAGATGGAGTTATCCAACATGGGGCAAATAGCTGCTTGTATGGTATAGCACAGCATCACATAATAGATTATTACGCACGTTCATAGTACAGAGGACTGAGGCCTCCATTCCATGGCTCACATTGTAAAAATAATGACTAAAGTTTACTCGTTAGTCAGGTAACTAGCAATCATATCACATGTCATAAAGAAACCTAAAAAAAAAAAGCCCTCTGAATAGCTGGTAAAGTACCTAAAATCAAAACCCACGAGCACCTGTCCCATTGAGATTTCCTAAAAGGATATCACATCATTCCAGAAGTAAAATCTAGATTTTTACAAAAGTCTATGTGTATTTTCACCTACCAATAGAGGCAATTTAAATGCCTCTGAGAAGCCTACATGCGTAAAAACTGATGCTGTCAAAAAGCTAAAATCTTGATTGTTTCAGATCTAAGCCATGATTTCTCAAATCTGACACAATTAAAGGGTTAATACTGCTACCCCATGAGACAGGGCATCCCCTGTGTCCCCCTCAATATCGTCTATCTTCTATGAGCCCAGAGATGCCTCAGGATTCTCCCTTCCTAACTACTACCTAACATGAACCAGGGGATCCTCTGGATACCCCTTTCCATATGCTAGCCCTTAAATCCCTGGGGATCCCCCATCTAAATTATAACCATGGTGGTTCTCTAGACTCCTATTGCACCCAATATTAACCCATATGCCATGGAAGACCGCATCGGACCACCGTGGCATCTAAATATTAACCCCATACCACGGAGATCCTCATGGCACCTAAAATTAACCAGGTGCCATGGGGCTCTTCAATGACCGCCATGGTTCTTAACATGAACTTTTATATCATGGGGGTCCTTAACTGATCCCCATGGTACCATTAACAATAACCATGGGGGTCCCCATGGTACTTAACATTATATTTATAAAAAAATAAAAATAAACTGTCTCCTTAAGGGGGTTAATTATACTTTACCCCTCCATTGACACTCTCCAGTATGATTAACATAGCCCTGATCCTCACTCTTTAGTCCTGGATAAGCGGGCCATCCATGTTGATTAAAGAATCCATCCATATCATTCTTGAATGAAGCTAATGATCCTCATCTTTGGCTCTTTTTTAAATTAACTTCCATTTAAAAAACAATTCTACTATGAGAAGCTCCCACTCTAACCAATGGATTTTGGCATGTTTCCCTGCCTTAAATTAGCATTTTAAGAATTCTGCTTGGTTGAAATATGTGTCAATCAGAATTTAGAAATTGAGCATGGCAACATCAAATACTCAATTCTGATTTCCTGAAATATGATTGTCTAGTATTTCAGCCAACCAGAATCCTTAAAATGTCTATTTAAGGTGAAGAACCGGGCAAAAAACATTAGTCAGAGTGGGAGCACCTCAAAGGAGGAGCTTTGTTAAGATTCATTTTTTTTACAGCAGAGGAATTTTTAGGTGGAGGCCCATTTGAAAGGGCCAAAGATGAGGATAGATGGCTTCAGTCAAGACTGAAGAGAACTGAATCTTCAATCAACTCTTATCTAGTGGCGAATAGTGAGATGAACCTTGATGGAGAGCGCGTCCAAGGATTGGTAATGGATATTTATGCCCCCTTAAAGATGTATAGATTTCTTTTAGTTTTGGTAGTTTTTTTATTTTATTTTTGTGTAATATGTAATGTTAGGACCTATGTGGGTTCTTATGGACACCCATGGGAAGGCAAGGTTACATGGGAGTCCAGTATGGACCTCTGTGGTGGTAGGAAGTGTGCAATGGAGGTTTATTGAGAACCGCTATGCAAAGGTTTAAAGTTAGATGGCATGGGATTCAGTTGAGGACCCCCATGTTATGGGGTTAATGTTAGGTGCCCTCTTGGTAAAGGGATTTATTTTAGGTTCTATGGGGATCTATAGCAGACGCCCATGATATAAGGCTTTAAATTACATTAGTTTTTATAGGGACCCCCAAGGTTATAGTTTAATATGCCATTGTAGTCTGTTGATGACGCCCGTGGCATGGGGGTTAATGATAGGTGCCATGGATGTCCATAGGGACCCCCTATTTATAGTAAATATACCACAGGGGGTCCATGGAAACCCCCATGGTATAAGAGTTTATGATAGGTACCATGGGAGTCTAAAGGGACACCCATGGTTAAACTTTAGATGGGAAATCCACAGCCTCATAGGGGAGTCCCATGGGTACCCAGGCTCATGGCAGTAGCAGTATTAACCACAAAATTGTATTAGATTTGAGAAATCAAGCCTTAAATCTGATACAATTAAGGTGTTAGCTTTTTACTAGCATTTGATTTTATGTACCTAGCTAACTCAGTGGCATGTTTTGTGCCTTTACAGAGGGTTGCAAGTACCTGTAGGTTTTTTAACATTTGGGCCACTCAGAAATACTTCTAAGTTAACATCAGTGAGATCATATATGGTTAAGGGAGGCATGTGGTAGAGTTTTGTGAAATAGTTATGGGACAAGCACTCAGGGCTTGCGATAATAGGGATATTTGGAGAACTTCTCTCAGATTTATAACTACGGAAGAAACGGAATGGAAGCCATATTCAATAAGCTGCTTATGTCGTCAGTCAATAAAGGGAATTAAATTGTGTTAAGTGAGCTCCTAGAAAAGACGAGCAGCGATGCCTTTAATTAGAAAAACAATTGTGCATGAATTATTGTCATTATCTTATGGTAGCTATTCATGGAAGAAGAGATCTTCTGCAATGTTCTGAAGGTGTACGATGGGTCAATGATAATCTGTGACTGGTAACGGGCTGTAGAGTCTGTATCTTTATCCACTACTGTGAACACTTCTTACATTGTAAATAAGTGTTGTACCACTGAGCTCTAGCTATATTAATTATTATACACTGGGGGCCTCATTCTATTATCGGCCGTAAATCGGCCGCAAAGCTGCGATTCCTTGAGGGGGTTCCGTTATCTTGGAATTCAATTGCCCCGCAAGGATCTCCCCTTACGGCCGGCCGTATATCTTGCAACCGGCCGTAAGCTCAGAAAACTTAAAACGCAAAAATAAATTCAAGACAGCACTGTGCCGCTCTGTAAATGTTAGGGATCATATTGGGGGACATGAGGATTAAAAGTAACCCCCTCTCAAGCTTGCACATCAGCCCAAATCCGAGTTTACATTAACTCTTTATTTTCCGGCCGCAGCGTGGGCGGGTCTGAGGTGCTCCAAGCACTCTGGACTTTTTACATGGATTTTTGACATAAATTAAAAAATAATTTATTAACGGATTTGAGTATAGGGGAATGTTGTGCTATTTTTGCTAACACCTACAATCACTTTTTAGTCTCCTCAGAGTGCAGGATGGCTTTATTTTGGCTTTATAATGTGCTTAATTGGTGCTAGCGGGACCTTTTTCCTGCAAGTAAGCTGCGGCTCGCTTTTAGCCTTGCAGAGAGGGTTCCCCCGAGCAATAGAATAGCACCGGGGGCTTTCTTGCGGCCGAAACTCTTTGCGGCCGTTTTAGATCAAAGGCTTTCCTCCGGCGCGTGCGGCCGCAAGGGATAGCAAGGCACCGGCCACAAGCCTGCCGGAATCCCCGGCCGGAGGGGAATAGAATGGCCGAATAGCTTGCGGCCGGTCCTTGCGGCACCGCATCTCCTACGGCTGATAATAGAATGAGGCCCTGGGTGTGTAACACTCTACGTCCATTGGCTTAAATGCCTCTCCACAATATTACCAAACACCTTTTTACATAGCCTTCAATCATCTGCATTATGGTGTAGATCACACAATCTAACCCCTTATTACGGATCATGATATTCAGTAGTGGCACACATTTGTCTTTGTATTTTTGGCTATGTATATAGTAAATTGTAAAGATGTCAGAGGGCACTGGTTTAAAACATATTTCAAAGCAAACAGTGGTCAAAATATTCAAAATATTAATGGTCCTAGACAAGACAGAGAAGATTTCCTGGCAAGCTAACAGGGATGGGACAGTTGATCTAATAGGCTCACAGCAACTCCTACCCCTAAGATAGGGTGAGAGAGTTACTGTGTGTACTAGTCCTGGTGGCAGGTGCAGTGATTCACAGGAAGAATGAGCTACCTTATTTACATAATATTACAGCTCAAGTTTTATCCCACCATGACAGGTGTTATTTTATGTTTTGATGTAACTTAACTCCACTTATTTCTACATGTATTACTCTGGTTACAATGTTCAATATACTTCACTCTTTCCTTCTCAGTTTTTTCGGCTGGTTGTATTTAATGAGTATACTAGTGACTTTCCCCTTCAAAAATGACGAGGCAATAAAATTTGAAGCCATGGCAATGCTGTTTGACACATAATATAAAGCTTTTTCTACTCTGAGGACCTTTGGCACTCATTGCAAGCCTCTCCTCTCGTTTACTTTTGCTCCTCTGAGCGCCTTTGGCGCTCATCACAAAGAAAGATATATATATCTCTATTTTTTTTAAATAATAATTAATAAATTAGTTACTTAATAAATGAATATACTTTACTTATTTGTAATTAAAATATCCAGCAATCAATATCCTGAAGAGCTAACAATCTCTTTTTTTCCCCTGCAGCATATAATGTACAGTTGGACTGTTGCTGCCCTGAGGAGAAAGTGTCATCAATGTTCCAACTGTGTATTAGAAATAGGCTGCGTGCGCGAGTGCAAACCGTTGATTTAGTTGTGTAAAGCGCCATTTTAGATTCGGAATGTTATTAGTTGCAGGTTAGTGTTGCAAGATGGTGTTGTTTGTCTATGTGTTACGCGCCTCAAGAGCATTTTCTGTGCTTCCTAATAGTTAATTTTTGTACCTAATTCGTCCGACATTTTTTTTCATCACTTAGCCGATTTTTAAGTTCCGAAACTCCTTAAATTCGACTTTAATTCGCGTGCAACCTCACTGGCAGCTGTAGTGGCTGTCCCTCCATGCTGTGTGTGAGGTTTTTTTATGATTTATTTTTTATTTTTCAATGTTTTTGTTGTTTTGGATGTATGCGTTTCAGCCGTTAACTTCGTATTTGTGCAACCTCGTAATAATTTTTTTCTAAGTCCAACTGGTCGTATTTTGTTTTTTCTAAGTCCCGCTGCGTTTTTTTTTGTTTCAAAGTCCAGCTTTTCTGGGTTGTTTTTACCGTGAGTGAGGCGCCATAAAGCAGATTGACAACTATTATATGTGATGGATCAAGTCTAACTAAACACTGAGGCATCCATACATGGCTTGGGTTCAGGGGTGTAGGTACATACATACAAACACAGAAAAATCTGGGGAGGTTGTCCCCCCACCCCCCTTGTTGCTATTGTTGGGAGTTTAGGACACACACATCCCAACACCAATAATAGTACTAATAGAATAATATCAATCTAATCAACGTGACACCAGACTGGACTGTGCAGGTACCATTAACAAATATGTGTTTGTGTGACCCACTGAAATAATGAATATTTACAGCTTTTATGTTTATTATTTTATTTTACTTCTAACGATTGCTGTTATACGCAGCTTCCCCTAGATGGTGCTATTGACTAATTCAGAAAGTGCGTATAACAGCAGTCGTTAGAAGTAAATTATTGGTGTTGCTTATTTCTCAGTAAATGGAGACTGCAGTTGTATCTACATCTAGCTGAATGAACAATCACGTCATGGATACTACTTGGGTTCTTTCAACAGACAATATATGAAAAGTCCTTTGGATTATAATAATTGAGGATCCCTAGAAGCAATTCCTATGATATTTGAAAATCATCATTCTTAAGCAGGTTCAATGGTCTAAGGTTAGAGATAGTGGATACATTTATCATACATTAGAAAAATAGGGTTAAATAGGGATAATATGCATGGAATTGTAGAAATAAGTGTATTTAAAACATTAAATAACACATATCAAGGTGGAATAAATGATTCCATAGGACGTGATATTGGACTCCAGTTTTTAAGTTTTTAAAGTTTTCTTAAAAGCATGTTTAAAAACTTTTTTTTCACTGATATATTTATTGATTAAATGTATGTTTACATGTGTCACTGGCAAGCTGCCAGACAGGCCGACAGCAAGCTCCAGTGCCGAGAGCAAAGGAAAACTACAGTTAATCCTTTATAAATTCATCTGTGCATAGAAAGGCGTTTATAATCTTTGCAATATGTTACTTGTGGGTTAACTGCTGAGCTGTAGGACTGAATGCCAAGAAAAATATATAAATCATTCTCTGCAGCAGAGCTACAACGGCCATTGTCAGCAGATGTCATTAATCATGGAATAGTCAGTGTGTTTGTAAACAGATCTAAAACTTTAGTTTTCTTAACTGTTATATATGTAATTATAAATAATAGATAATTTTATTATAAAATCTTGTGCATGCTTTTCAAGTTTAAGTTCATTAATTTTGCACAAACCACTAAACTAGGGGAGAATTTAGATTTTATTTTGCCCTAGACCATTCAGGTTTGTACACCCCTCATGTCTCACTTACAATACTTAATTTGCCTATGCTATATCCCAAGTCATAGGTGTATAGTTATTTATGTATACATATAACATGTCAGAAACACTCACCGGTAGAAATGTCACTATACATAGACATTTCTTTGCATGGCACTTTCTACTCCATCAGCCCTATTAAATTCCCTCATCTTTGGAATCCGTAGCCCGTAACGTAGGCCGCAAGCCTTGCCGCTATTAAATTAGACCCATAAAGCAACCCGTCAACGACTTGCAGAGTAAGGGCGAAAAAAGGCCACAGGACATGGACATTTGAACTGCAACAAATTCACTGGCTTACAAGCCCGTAAACCGCAAATGGAGCCCAAAAGCCAACGGGTACTAGAGTGGGATTGCTAGGGGGGTAAAGTCCAATCCGTAGCACTGTAAATGCATATAGAAACACTCTACTGTACTGTTAATTAAATGTAATCTAAACCCGTAACTGCGGGTTTGACGAATTGATCATGTTCATGGCCGATAGTCCGAAAATTGGTTTATGGCTTTGTGTCTCAAGCCCGTAACTCGCGGCATGTTCTAATTTAATAGCTATGCAACGCAGCCAAATTTCAAGTCTGCAGCCCTTGCGGGCTTGGCGATGCTGCTACGGGCTTCTAATTTCATAGGGCTGCATGACCAGCATTTTCAGCATCCTGCTGCCCTTGAAAATATGCTGCCCTAGGCCTAGGCAGAAACACACGCCACTGCTTAATGCAAATTTGGCAATGATCTTGCCAAAACAAAAACAAAACAGATTTCTATAAGTTGTACGAGTTCCTCGAGACAATACAATGCATTGCAATAAGAATAGATATATAGATATACGTATATGATGCAAATGCAGTATAGAAAATACTGTATTATGAATTTGTAATACTTCCAATACCCTTTTGTACAAGATATACTAAAACCAGAAAGAAATACACTATTGATGAATGATATCACCATTTGCACTTGAAGAAGTGTCTTGCTTTATCTAAGAATCTGATTATCCTCTGTGAGTGCAATATGCAATTTCTGATTAGCTAACACAATCTTATTTTCCCAACTAGCAATAGCTGTGACAGCTGCAGTATGAGGATGCATAGCATTATATTCAAGTTTGTCCACAACAGCGCTGTTCACAGCAGGACATCATACAGTATCTTAACACTTCAAAGAGTATTCATTTGAGGCTAATATCTGGAGAATAAACAAAAATCTAAATATTAATGTTGTTGATAAAACTAGCTTTTTTTTGCACTTTTGATATATTTATCTTTGAGATTTAACCCATTTTCCACCATTTTTTCAGTTTGTTTTATATAATAATGATAAAAGGGCCTTTATCAAACACTGTTTAGAATTTACTTTATTATTAACGAATCACTGCCCAATGAAAAAAAATATGATTTTTTTAGGCGACAGCATGGAAGAGGGAGTCAAAAAGATAGGTCAAGCATATTTTCCCGCCTTACAGATTAAATTATTTTTTTATTTATGAAGTATATATTTTTTTGCTGGATGTCTGTAGCATTAAGAACTATTGACCCACATGTGGGGTAGGGTCCATGGGGGTTACATATGGACCCCTGTAGAGGTAGGAAGGGTGCCATGGGGGTTCTTGAGGACCCCCATGGTATATGGGTTAGCTTTAGGTGCCATGTTTTAGTATACCATTCGGGTCTGTTGAGACCGCCATGGTATAGGGGTCAGTATTAGGTACCATGGGGTCAATAAAGAATATCTTAGATTGCCATGGGGGTACATAGCACTCCATGGTAATGAGATAATATTTGGTGCTATGGGGGGTCCATAAGGATCCCTATTGTTTTGCTTTAGTTGAGGGTTATTAAGGGGAAATTTATATTATTCTAAAATTAAATAGCTGTAATAATTGTATTTATAGATTACATATATATGATAGTGTTTATTTTGTTTTTATTTAATACGAGCAAATTGCCCGTCAAAAATGACAAGGCAATAAAATTTGAAGCCATGGCAATCCTGTCTGCCACACAATGTAAATCTTTTGGTCCTCTGAGGACCTTTGGCGCTCATAGCGAGCATCTCCTCTCATGTACTATTGATCCTCTGAGCACCTTCGGTGCTCATTGAGAGCCCCGTGAGAAGCGCCTTTGGTGCTCATTGCGAGCCTCTCCCCCTGTGTCCTTCAATTTTCGTGCTTTGCAACGATCATCTTAGGCGCTCATTGCAAAGACAGATATATAAGTCCAGTGTTAAATATACCATTTTTTTTAGTGCAGTATAAATTAGCAAATGTTTTCAGGTCTCAGAGCATAATAAAGTGATTTAAATATGTAACTGCTTTGAGAGTGTTATCGCTTGCAGCCAATGAGCAGTAATCCAGATATATAAGTGCGGTGTAAAAAGTAAAACATTTTTAGTGCAGTGGAAATTATAAATTGTTATTTTCCATTACTAATTAATACATATTAAAGTAATGTACGGTAGTAATTAATTAGGACTGAATAAATGTATTATTAAGTGCGAAGCATTAATGTATTCATAAAGTAACCGCAATGTAAAATATGCATTTTAGCGTTTTATTTATATATATTTTTTTATATTAATTAATTAATTAATAAATTAATCTACTTTACCTATTTCTAATTAATATATCCAGGAATCAATATCCAATATTTTCCTGCAGCATACAATGTACATTTGGACTGTTGCTGCCCTGAGAAGAAAGTGTCCTCACTGTGCCAAGTGTGCAGTATAAATAGGCTGCGTGCGAGACGCCAAACCGTTGGTTTAGCCCGGTAAAGCGCTAATTTAGATTCGTAATGTTATTAGTTGCAAGTTAATGTTGTAAAATGGCGGCGATTGTCTATGTGTTACGCGGCTCGCAAACATTTTGTGTCCTTTCTAATAGTGTATTTTGTACCTTGCGCGTTCCTGGGTAAAAGTGTTACGCAGCAGGCGGCAATCTGGGGTCGCGTCGCCTTGTTTTCATTTTTTTCGTCCTCCATTTTTTTTTTTGCTTAGCCGATTTTCGACTGCCGAAACTCTGCAAATTCAGCTTAAATTTGCGTGCAACCTCACTCCCAGAAGTCTTGGCTTCGCCCCAGTGTTTTGTGTGAGGTTTTTTTTTGTGTGTGTTTTTCGATTTGCTCGGTTCAGCCGTTAAGTTCTGCGCCTTGCAATTTTTGTTTTTAAGTCCCGCGTTCCTTAACTGCTTGCAGCCTAAGGCAATCCTGCGTTTCCTAACTGCTTGGAGGCTAAGTCCCGCTTTTTTCAATGGCTCAATGGCTCTCCTCGCTTTGCAAGGCGCGCAGGAGCGCCTCCAGCGCTCATTTCTGCCTACCCTAAGTGCTCTGAGCTCGGAAGACTTCTGTGCTTCAATGGCTCACCTCGAGGCTTGCAGTTTTGGCACTTTGTTCCTAGGCAACATGGTTTTCTGACATGTATTAACCCCTTGTGGAATGTGCTGTGTGTTACCCTTGACATATGTTGATATTGTACTGTTAAGTATCAATTAATGTTGGAGTTTCATAAATTTTATTAGTTTTGGTCTTTGGTACCCGTAATATTTCCTTCCACTTTTTGCAGTGACAGCACTATTCTGGTTTGGTTGTGATCTGTAAAATCAGATTAACAAAGGGTTTTGGTGTGAAAGTCTAACTGAGTAACTCGTAATCTTTTAGAAATGCAAAAGACATTGGAGATTTGTGCCGTGCTTTTCAGCTTTGTCGTGCTGCAATCACTTGTAGCAGTTCTCTCACAATGTTTACGGGGAATAGCATAGCTAGGTAGGATTTACTTTGTTACTAAACCACCCGTAATTGCGATAGAGGGGATTAGCATAGGGCCCGTAAATGGTAAATGAGTATTTGTAAATAGTATAACCTTGAAAGGCAATACAGCAATAAATGGGGTATAGTTAAATTACCACAGGTTTGCTGCTGTCCAAAATTATGGCAAGCTATGCTAAACTTTGTATTTTCTTTGAAACCGTTGGCGATGACAAATGTTATAATAATCCCACTTGGAGGTTATACATTAAATATGATCTATGTGTTCTCATCAAAAATGTAACATTTGCTGCCATTACAACTTCAAATCATGCAGAGAAAAATCACATATATAGTTGTGCACATATGCGAGTTGTTGCTAACGCTTGCGGACTCGCGCAGCGAGCCGCAGCCCTCGCGTAGCGAGGGCAGCGGGCGAGGGCCTCAGTTGCTGGCATGGAGCGCCAAAGGCGCTCCATGCCAGCAACTGCGACCCTCGCAAACTTTACGTCGCAACGCAAACAACACGACATACCAACTACGACCCTCGCAAACTTTGCCTCGCAACGCAAACCACATACGACACACGTTAACACACATTACGACCTCGCAACACTCGGACGCAACTCGCGAACATTACAAAATTCAAAACACAATAAATACACACGGCACATACATAAAAAGCTCACCTACAGCAAGAGGAAGTATCCAGGACCTCAAAAATGCAACTTACACCTTGATTTCACTCAAAATAAAAGAGTTTACACACTAAAAAATTGGCTAAGCGACAGAAAAAATGGCCGCCGAACAAAACGAAAACGAGGCTACACACGCAAACACCATACGAGACACGTTAGCACACATTACCACCTCGCAAAAATCGGACGCAACCCGCGAACATCAAAAAAATTAACACAAAATAAATACACACAACCCACACATAAAAAGCTTACCTACAGCAAGAGGGACCATCCAGCACCTCAAAAAAGCAACTTACACCTTCATTTAAATCAAAATAAAAGACTTTAGACACTAATAAAATCGCTAAGCAAGAGAAAAAATGTCCGCCAAACAAAACGAAAACGAGGCTACGGCACGGAAAACACCACAACACACTCGCAAAACACCACAAGAAACTCGCAAAACACCACAAAAGACCTACGGATAATCCCACAGATTACCCACCATTTTACGCCAATGAGGAAGTACACGACTTCGCTAACGGTTTCGTCTCGCGCACGCACAGTATTACACTGCACACATTCAGCACGCTTACACAGCAGCTACACACCACTAATGCTGCAGCAACATCAACACAGATTGCAGCTCTTCAACACAATGCTTCAAAATAGGTAAAGTATATTCATTTATTAATGTATTATATATTTCATTATTACACACCAAACAGCATTAGCTACCTTACAATTTCATTGCCGTCATTTTTTGACAGGCAATTCGCTAGTAATATATATTACTAGGAAATTGCCTGTCAAAAATGACAGGATTAAAATTGTAAGGCTGACAATGCTGTTTTCCACACAATGTGCGCTCATTGCAAGGCTCTTCTACTCATTGCGTGGCTCTCAATGAGCTCCTTTGGCGCTCATTGCGAGCCTTTTCTCCCGCCTACTGTACCGCTCATTGCATGGTTCGTTAACCTACAAGTTTAGTGCTGGGGAATTCCATGTGTCTCTTTCCAGCATCTCCCCCTGTCCCTTCCCTGTGTCTTTCTCCTCTGTGTGTCTGCTGAATGTTTGCGTGGTGTGCGGTGACTGCCGTTGGTTTTATTTTCAAAGTCCCGCATGCCAGGCGTTGTTGGTGTAAGTGTTAGTGTGTTCTCTGTGGTGTATTTTCAAAGTCCCGCATGCCTGGCGTTGTTGGTGTAAGTGTTAGTGTGTTCTCTGTGGTGTATTTTCAAAGTCCTGCGTGCCAGGCGTTGTTGGTGTAAGTGTTAGTGTGTTCTCTGTGGTGTATTTTCAAAGTCCTGCATGCCAGGCATTGTTGGTATAAGTGTTAGTGTGTTCGGTGTGGTGTATTTTCAAAGTCCCGCATGCCTGGCGTTGTTGGTGTAAGTGTTAGTGTGTTCTCTGTGGTGTATTTTCAAAGTCCCGCATGCCTGGCGTTGTTGGTGTAAGTGTTAGTGTGTTCTCTGTGGTGTATTTTCAAAGTCCCGCGTGCCTGGCATTGTTGGTGTAAGTGTCACTGTGTTCGCTGTGGTGTATTTTCAAAGTCTTGTGTGCCTGGCATTGTTGGTGTAAGTGTTAGTGTGTTCGGTGTGGAGTATTTTCAAAGTCCTGCGTGCCTGGCGTTGTTGGTGTAAGTGTCACTGTGTTCGCTGTGGTGTATTTTCAAAGTCCCGCGTGCCTGGCGTTGTTGTTGTAAGTGTTAGTGTGTTCGCTGTGGTGTATTTTCAAAGTCCCGCATGCCTGGCGTTGTTGTTGTAAGTGTTAGTGTGTTCTCTGTGGTGTATTTTCAAAGTCCCGCATGCCTGGCGTTGTTGTTGTAAGTGTTAGTGTGTTCGCTGTGGTGTATTTTCAAAGTCCCGCGTGCCTAGCGTTGTTGGTGTAAGTGTTAGTGTGTTCGGTGTGGAGTATTTTCAAAGTCCCGCGTGCCTGCCGTTGTTCGTGTAAGTGTTACTGTCTTCAGCGTCTTGTTTTTTGTAAGTTTTGCGCGTCTGGCGTTGCTGAGCCTCGTTTTCATGCTGTTTCGGAAATGTTGCGTTTTTCATCCAACATTTTTTCCTCGCTTGATGAAAAACGAGTGATGAAAAACGCCAAATATTGGTGTAATTTGCTTGCAACCTCACTCCCAGGCTTCCTGTGTCTCCTCCTGTGCTGTGTGTGAGTGTGTTAGAATTCTTTGTAAATTTTTTTTTGTTTTGGTGGTGCACGGCTGCTGCACGGCTGCTTTGCCTCGCTTTGCGAGTCTCACATGTGTTACGGCATCGCTGGCTGGCTTCGCGAGGGCCGCAACTGCGTAACCAACATCGCAAACGTTATGAACAGAGCAAAGATCCACAACTATATACTGTATGTGATAATTATAATACTTTAACTGTCATACTACATGTTGCAATTTGAACATTTTTAAATCAGAAATTCCTATTAGATGTTGGAAGGTTTAAATAAAGAAGTGTTAGTTAATCCTTTATTTCCACCCATCCTGCAGTACATAGATTCGTAGGGTACTATATCACATGTTATTCAGGCATCTGAGATGTGTGACAACTCAATGGGATTTGCTGTGAGCATTTAATCATGGATTTTTATGGGATTATTGTCTGTATAAGCGATATGTCCTCCGAAATAATTCTAATGTTATTTTATGTGTGATGTAAAGAGTGTGATTTGGTATGCACCTGTCTCAAGACTCACTTCTGCACCTTTAAAATACCACATTAATGGCTACACAATTAGGTTTACAGGCAGGTCGAATTCTTCCTTAAGGGGGTGGGATAGGATTTGCCCAGGAGGCTGTTCTGAATTTGTATCTGCATCCTTCCCTGCAGAGGTGATTGCTGGTATCCAGACCTTTGCAGTAGATATTTTAGGACAGATATTTTACCTGGTCAGGGCACCTGATACAAGTGTAGAGACCCAGATCTACAAAGCTCAATTTAAAATGTAAATTTTCAAATATTGAACAAAAATACTTTTTTATGTCCACTAATTTAAGTTCTAGATTTCTGTTTGCCTTCACGAACCACGGGCAAAACTAACAGCCCTATTAAATTCCAGCCTCGTATATAAGAGGCTTCTACTTAAATCCTACGTGCTCCAAATTTATCAAAGTTACAACACTATTAATTTAGCCCTGCTGCGAGCTACGTGTGAGCTACGCAGCAGGGCCGTCCGTATCAACACTGAGAAAATATACATGAGGAGTGACAGCCTGCGAGATGATCTTGCAGGCTCCTGCACCTCATCAATTGCTGCGGGGGTCCTAAGCGGGATCTCCACGGCAGTCCCACACATAAGCCCTGCCATGAGTACTCCAACTACCCTCCTGGCACCTAAAATTAACCCCCCTCTATGCGGGGGTCCCCATCGGGATCTCCAAAGTGCTGCAGGGGTCCATAGGGACCCCCGCAGCCCCCCCCCCCCACATTAATCCCGGCATAGATCCGGCACCGGCTGCATTTAAAACTTTTAAATTCCCCGCCGCAGCTCCTTAAAGGGCCTGCTGCACACTATTAGCAATCCCGGTCGCGGGACCTAAGATTAACCCCCCTCTATGCTGGGTGTTCCCATTGGGACCCCCGAAGTGTCCCCACATTAACCCATTGCTGCAGGGGTCCATAGGGAGCCCCCACATTAACCTCTTGCAGCGTGGGTCCCCGATCAGCACCGATCGTGACCCCGCTGAATTTACATTTTTAAATTTCCCGCCCCGGGGGTCCTTAAAGGACCGTAAAGGTCCTGAAAGGACTTGCGCTAAAAAATATTAAACCCAGGCAACTAAAATTAAACCCATAACTCATGGGGGTCAATACAGACCCCCATAATCACTTAATTAACCCTATAACTCATGGGGGTCAGTACAGACCCCCATAAGCACTTAATTAACCCTGTCACTCATGGGGGTCAATACAGACCCCCATAAGCACTTAATTAAACCCATAACTCATGGGGGTCAATACAGACCCCCATAAGCCTCTATTTACCCCATCAGTCCCATAACGGTATATTATGACCCTTATGGGGCTGTTACATCCCTAACATTAACCACATAAGTGCAATGATGGTCCTCAAGGACCATCAAGACACTAAGTACAAACACTACACTGCACTATACCCCCAATAAACCATTAAATCTAAACTAATCACCCTCTACACTAATCTATTAACACCTATACTACCTACCTACACTACCTACCTACCCCCCAATAAACCCCCCACCACTCTAATGATAGAAAATAAAAAAAGTCACAAAAAATAAAAAAAGGAACATTACAGAAAATACAAAAAATACATTACAACCCCCCCCCCCCCCAACTACAGAAAAAAAATGTACACACCTGAAAAGGAAAGACATACACAATATAATACAATACATACAATACCATACATACAATGCCATACCATACAATACAAATAAAATAAAATACAATACCACCTATCTATCTAACATACAATCTATTTAATATACAATAAATCCTAACTATCTAGTGCATTAGTGCAACAAATTAACATAAAATAAATAAACATTATAAACATTCTAAATATTCTACTCACCTTTCCAGCATGTCCCCGTCCTTCTTCTTTTCTTCTCCGGCGCGGCCCCTGTTAAAAAAACACACATTACATTAATACCGGAAGGAAATAGGCAATGGCGCCTACTGATTGGCTGAAAACACTGTCTATCTAATTTCAGCCAATTAGAAGGCGTCAATGTGTGAGCCAATCAGGATGGGATACACCCCAAAATCCCACTCTGATTGGCTAATGCACCTGTTAATCTTTATTTAAACCAATCACAATGGGATACACCCCCACGAAGTGATTGGCTGAAGTCATTTGCGCCTTGTGATTGGCTGCTGTCAATGTCAATCAATATTACAGCCAATGAGAAGGCGCAGATGTCTTCAGCCAGTCACCCTGTGGGGGTGTATCCCATTGTGATTGGCTGAAGGCATCTGCGCCTTGTGATTGGTTTAAATAAAGATTGACAGGTGCGTTAGCCAATCAGAGTGGGATTTTGGGGTGTACCCCAATGGGGACATTGTGGGGAGGTGTGTTGAATGTATAATATGTTTATTTTACTTTATTTTGTATCTATATGTTGTATTAATGTAATGTGATTTTTTAAAAGGGGCCACGCCGGAGAAGAAAAGAAGAAGGACGGGGACATGCTGGAAAGGTTAGTAGAATATTTAGAATGTTTATAATTTGTATTTATTTTATGTTAATGTGTTGCACTCATTTTTTTATTTATTTTTCCCTAGGTTGGTGATCTGAAGGGACATCTGCAAAGGTAAGTGGTCTTAATTATTTTATTTTAGTTTAGAATTAGGGTTTCTGTATGTAGATAGGCTTTATTGTATATTAGATAGATAGGGGGATGTATTTTAGATAGTTAGGATTTATTGTATATTAAATAGATTGCATGTTAGATAGGGGGTATTGTATTTTATTTTATTTGTATTGTATGTATTGTATTGTGTATGTCTTTCATTTTCAGGTGTGTATTTTTTTTTTCTGTAGTGGGGAGGGTTGTAATGTATTTTTTTTATTTTCTGTAATGTTCCTTTTTTGTGACAGTTTTTTTTATTTCTGTATTGACCCCCATGAATTCTAGGGTTAATTAAGTGCTTATGGGGGTCTGTATTGACCCCCATGAGTTATAGGGAGTAATAAAGTGCTTATGGGGGTCTGTATTGACCCCCATGAGTTACGGGGTTAATTTTAGTTGCCTGGGGTTAATATTTTTTAGCGCGAGTCCTTTCAGGACCTTTACGGTCCTTTAAGGACCCGCGAGACGGGAAATTTTAAATTTTAAATGCAGCGGGGTCACGATCGGTGCCGATTGGGGACCCCCGCTGCACGTGGTTAATGTGGGAGTGGCTGCGGGGCTATGGACCCCTGCAGCAAGGGGTTAATGTGGGGACACTTTGGGGGTCCGATGGAGACCCTCAGCATAGAAGGGGGGTCATTTTAGGTGCCGTGGCCGGGATTGCTGATAGTGTGCCGCGGGCCATTTAAGGAGCAGCGGCAGGGAATTTTTAAACTTTTAAATGAAGCGGGGGGCCTCATCTATGTCGATCGGGACCCCCGCTGCAAGGGGTTAATGTGGGGGGGGGCTGCAGGGGCCCAATAGGGACCCCTGCAGCATGGGGATGTGTATAGGGAGCAGGGGGGAGCATCACACGGCTGTCTCCGGCTGCTCCGAGGCAGCACGTGTGTGATTTAGGATCCCTTGCAAGCACTTTTTGTGCCCGTAGGGATTCTTCCGAGGTGCGAGATTCACCTCATAGATTTATGGCTGCGTTTGACTCCGTAGCTCTCTTGGAGCTTATTCTCTGCCATTTTTCAGAGTCATCTCGTAAAGCAGGCTACGAGGGACATATTGGGGATTCGGTAATGGCAAACAGCAAAAAACTGCCTTTTGCGGAGACCGAGAGAACTAAGAGGGCTAATTTAATAAGGCCCTAAATGTTGATCCTCTGTTGGATACTGGAGACATTATAAGGACAGGTTTCTGGATTTCACTAGAAATATAACATGCCTTTGTATTTATGTACTTTTATGTACTTTAGTTTATTAAGAAGCGATTAAAAGCTTTGTTTTTTTCCCTGCCTAAAATCAATACATTTGTACCTGTTTGGGTCTCCCCCCTGTAGCTCAACCATGCCATGAATACACATACTGTGCATTTTTTAAAATTAGCCTGTCAGTGACCTCTCTCAAGGAGCATGTTGCAGAATGTTGCCATTAATTGGTTACTATGAGACGGTGCAACCTCTTAACTTAGAAGTACACTGTCTTCATGTGATGCAGAGGTGTGAAACCAATTAGACATTTACGTAAGATATTAGGCAGAAAAAAGCAGAGCTTATCAGCATCACCTATAACAGTAGATGTCAGTGATGCCTGCGCAATCTGTACTGCGCAGGTGTTACTCACATCTTGCCGGCACTAATGGCGAGGGAGGGAGAGTTAAAGGTAGGGAGGGCGAGAGAGAGAGATAGGGACAGAGGGAGGGGAGAGAGAGAAAGAAAGAAATGGAGGCAAAGAGAGAGGGAGGGAGTCAGAGAGAGGCAGGGAGGGAGGGAAAGAGAGAGACAGAGAGGGAGGGAGAGAGAGAGACAGAGAGGGAGGGAGAGAGTAAGAAGGAGGGGGGAGAGGAAGAGGGAGAGAGAGAGAGAGGGATGGGGGACAGAGAAGGAGAGGGGGGTAGAGAGAGGGGGACAGAGAGGGAGAGGGGGTAGAGAGAGAGGGGGAAAGGGAGAGAGAGGGAGACAGAGATAGATGGAGGGAGGGAGGGAGAGAGAAGGGAGAGGGAAAGAGGGGGTGGCAAGAAGAAAGAGAGGGGGTGGCAGGGAGAGAGAGAAGGAGGGAGACAGAAAGAGAGGGAGGGAGGAGATGGAAGAGAGAGAGGGGGAGAGAGGGGGAGGGGGAGAAAGAGAGGCGATGGAGAGAGAGCAGGGAGGGAGAGAGACAGAGAACCCACAGAGCACAGAGAGCAGGCACACTAAGAGAGAGAGGGCACAATGAGAGAGGGCACACTGAGAGAGAGAGACAGCACACAGAGAGACAGTTCAAAGAGAGAGACAGTGCACAGAGAGGCAGAGGGAACACAGAGACAGCACAGAGAGATACAGTACAGATTATTCGAACATAACATATGACACCGTCATTAATGATGGGCAAGTTACTCGTTTATTAATAAAGTACACAAAAGTAAACAGCTACACAGGTATATTATAATCCTATGAAAATCCAGAAACATTCCATATCCCTTTAATGATAATTTGGTAGAAACTGTGTGCATGAGATTGCTGTTTACATTTCTGGGGAGCACACTTGCATTTATTGGTGCAAGCAGGGGGGAAGAGGAGTTGTGCCAATGTCAATCAGATCCAATGATCTAACAAAGACTATTGACATCTCCTCCCCAACTCTCCCTCAATTGATAAAAAATAAACACTCTAACGATCCATTTCTGACGAAGTCATGTGACAAAGACAAAATGGATCCTTTTATTCATGAACAATAATTCCTTGTTTTACAAACCTACTAATATTGTTAATTTTTCTTACATATTTTACAAACAAGTGCCTTTTTCCTTATAATTATAAACCTTACACCTACTTTTTACATCTAATCTGCAGAAGGGTTGGCTCTATATCACTAGGCAAAAATAATTCAAAAATGGTAAATAAGAAAACCTGATAAGGATGAAATGGCTAGTACTTGGTGCAATGTCTTCACTATGAGCTGTCGTCCGATGCTGTGGGGACAGCTGTGCCAGTTGCATGATGAGTTCACCAAAGGGAATTGTTCCACCTGCTGTTTCTGTATAATCCCCAGCAGCTGCTTATGATGATATGACAGTAAACCTTTTATTAACATAAATTCATAATCATTTACAATTTAGCACAGACCTGCCTCAAATCCAACTTCTTATCCAACTGTCTTTCCACTTTGATTCCAAACGTCATATATAACTATATTTTACTAATTGTACTTTACTCAAATACAGTTAGAAAGTTGGTACTAGTATATTGAGATGATTAAATAACGTTGTAGACTACAATCAAGTTATCTAGGTGTGTTGCGTATCTCTAGTGGACACTTTAATATTTTTTATTGAAGGACTCTCTAAAGAATGGTTAGGTAGAGCTTGATAAGAAAACAACTTAAATAAGCTTCTACTGTACATTTACATGTATTACTTTTTTTTTTAATCACTCTTCCAGCTGTATAAGCTCCAGGTCTCTCCACCCTCTGAACTATGTATTGCCTCTGGAGTGGGAAATAATGAAAATGATTTGAGACCAACACACATTAGTAGCAGGCATTAGTGTAACATGAGCTGCTAGCAATGTACACAAATACACTTTCTAGTCGCCTTCCAATATCATACTGTGACGGTATCTAAACCTAACCCCCTATGGACCCCCATGGCATCTTAACTTCTACCATAGGGACCTCAGCACTCCTGACACATCTTGTCTTTGGTTGTGTTTATCCATAAGATACTGGAGTGGGTTGCCAGTTCCTTCTCCAGTGGACCGTGATTTGCCTGACCTCTCTGCTTTTGGTGACTCTACATGGTATAGCTCACAACTCCATTGAAGTACACAAGACCCTTCGCCACAACAAAGTAGTGATCCAGATGGGGATAGTTATTAACACTACCCCCTAAAAAACAATTACATAAAAAAAAAAATCACAGTACATTCTTGCACTAATTAATGTACATTTGTAATAGCAGACTACACAACGTCCTTGCACACATGTAATATATATTTACTGTTTCACTCCCTGCACTGACCGGTACATAGTTTGGAGGAGTCGGAAGTGCTCGCGTGCCAGTCCCAGCAGTGCTCTGTTCTTTCCTCCCCTGATGACAAGCATCACATGACCCAAGCATGATCCATTTAGGCTTAGCTTAAAATGATTGACACCACACCGATTGTTTGGGAGAAAACACAGGCCACAGCTTTATTATAATTTAACCAATTAACATAACTTAAAAACTTGCATATATTATACATATTAACAAATTAACTATAGGGGGAGGAGCCCGGCCACGGACAGTGACCTCACGCCTTGGGCCCTGCCCAAAGCCACAATGCTTATCTTAAGCACGCCCTGTGAGGTAGGGCCACGCCCACTTAGGCCAGTGGCCGGGCAACTCACCTCCCTCCAAACCAATGATACAACCATACATCACAGAAAATTGCCACTTCTCCAATGAAATTCTGATCTATTCTTATATGACACAAATATATATATATATATATATATATATTTTTACATACATACATAACCACTTTTAACATCCACTAAATTAGGGTGGGAGGGAGTGATTTTCCATGGAGACAGCGCCGAAGTGACTCCCGGCACGCGAATGCGGCGGAAGTCCCGCCCCCGACGCTTCTGAATGCTGATCAGCCTTACAGGCTCCGCTGGGTCACAAGAAGCTGCGGGCTGACCCAGGGAGCCTGTGCAGCCTCCGCGTCGACAGTATATATTGTATATGCCTCCCATTATTCCCACGCCCCTGCTGTCAACGGTCCTAAAATTAATCTCATTTAAAAAAATTAAGAGACTATAAAATGTGGGGCAAGTTATTAGCATATATATTATTTCAAAGAACATTTTACATAGTGTCATGTTTAGTTATTCAAAAAACTATATAGAAAAAGTGTGACCACAATCCGTTATCAGTACATATAGTACACAATCAGAACAGATGGACATGATTTTACCAAATATAAGAAAAGTGAATGAAAGATTCTGCTATAGTAAGGGATTCCATTACTGTTTTTAGTTTTTTTGGCAGATAATATGAGTAAAATAAAAATACTTTATTGCGTCATTGCTTGGGTTCCTAAATCACATAGTCCTTCTGAACTACACCAATTTAAATCTGTGTGGTCTGGGAAGATAGTTTTATATCTTTCTCGACTATTTTTAACTCAAGAGAGAACATGTTCATTGTAGATAATCTCTCTTTGCGACTTGAAGCTGACAGCTCATTTGTCATTGTGGTGTCTGCGCTATAACGCCACAATGTTGTCCCTCCAGTAAATGGAACGTATAACATGCTTAACATTTACAAAAGCATAATATTTTCTTGCACCAAAATCACATTCCTACAAAGCTGATGACAAAAGGATATATCATAAAAGTACAGTGTGTCACCATGCTCTAGTAGCTATGATAATGGAATTTCCCATTTTCCATGCCATTGAGACTTGAAAATAAAAATGGCGTGTTACTAGGCCTTCTACATTAAGGAAATAGTGAATTGATACTTTAGATTTGTCTCAAACATGGCTCATTGACTAAAATGGCCCATTAAATATGTCTAATAACTCATAATCTAAATTATGGTTTTTAGGCATAGTATAAATAATCATATACAGTATCTCTATACATGCCATCAAATGTCCCTATAGTGCAGTATAATAACCGTATTTCACGGAAAATAGTACATTTGTGTTCACATTTGAACGTCTAAAACAAGTCAAAAAACTTCTTTCCTGCTTAGAATTCCGAGAAATACAGTTATTACACTGCATTCCGGGCAGTGATATGCAAATTTACTCACAAAGGCTTCGCTGTTCGATACAAATACCATTTCAAACATGGCTCCTTTTAAGTATATGCCTGCTGTATTGCACAGCTTTAAGCAAAGCCCAGGATGGATTAAGTACAAGCCAGTAACCCTACCCAGAGACAGCACTGTATCGAGGTTACTGCCTCTCATCAGCGTGGGTCCTGGTTCTTAGCTTTTGTAGTAGATTTTGTGAGTAGGTAGTGCACCACAACAATCATTTAATATATGGTGGGCAAAAGAGCGATAGAAGCCCTCCACCGTACAGTAGTACAGTAAATAAATAGTAAGTTTGTGTTCACACTTCAAAAGTCTAAAACAAGATTAAAAAAAAAACGTTCCTGCTCAAAATTCAAATTATTACACTGCATTCTGGGAGCTTGGGCAAAGACATGCAAATGTACTCACAAAGGCTTTGCTCTTTAATCAATATATATATATATATATATATATTTTTTTTTTTTTTTTTTTTTTTTTATTATTATTCTTTTTTTATGTTTTTTTTTTTTTAAACTAATAAAGTGTGGGAGTGTTTTTAGGTGGAACAAACATTTTGGTCTTTACATAGTGTGGTATAGAGTGAATAAATGCAAAAATTTGTTTCTGAGTAAATATACCCATTTCTGATGATAGAACTGTGCTGAACCCAATGTTTTTAGCACTCATCTGATGTAAAATATTATATTTAACTTTGATGTAATGTTGCTTAGCATTAATGAAACATGTAAGAGACTAGCGATGATATAAATAAACATCTTTGCCAGACTGCCCTTAATTGAAACTTTTGCCTATCGACATATAAGTTAAATTGAGTAGGATTAACTCAACGTTGTAATCAGAGAGTACTTGTAAAAATATTACGAAACCATGACCTTCAGGGTGGCATCAGACTTCAAGTAAAATATGGAGCTGACAATCTGTCAAAGTACAGTAGTATAAATAAGATGTTGGCCGCAGATCTTTCGATGACAGATGTAAGTGCAAGTTCCTTAAAATAGAACACATGTAGAAGGTGACTAAAACTCTGCTCATCTCTTGTACTGGTTAGCTAATATATATAGGTCACAGTTCATCAAGGTAAAGCCGCAAAGACATACATAGGCCTTAAATAACTAACAATTTGGAAGGTCATCTCAAACAAGTCAATATGTACCCTCTAATTTAATGCAAAATACAGTAAAAACCGTAGGACTACCACACCAGTTTAATTGGAATTTAAGCATGTTTATATTAAAGGGATATGTAAGTGAGCTGGATTATGTTTGCATCTGATAGAGGAGAATTAGTAGTGTAAGAAAAAATATTTTGTTGCCTGAAAAAATACCAAAATATTCATTTAAACACTTACCTTGACGTTAGCAAAATATCTTTTAATTTCTGTCAGTTGATACTTAGGGTTGACACCCTCCAAACCCAGGCTAAACTGGTAAACAATTTGAAAAATTGTTTTGGTCAAACAGGAGGAAGTAAAGACTGAAACATTTGTATCACAATCTGGCAGTTGCTGTCTGTTTTTTTTCTCTCTGCCTGTCTCCTTATGGGCAATGTCAGTGTGACCCCACCAGCCATCATTTCCTTTAGAGGTCACACACTGTACCCTGCAGGGTACACTTTATGTAAGCTTCCTAGGGGTGTGCACATCCACATATCGGTATTTAGCATATAAATATGTAAGTACATTCAACTTTTCAATTTAATACATATTTTTCTACTAATCGGTAGCTGTTCGTTAGGAAACATTTGAAACCCAGGAAACTTACATATCCCTTTAGGCATACGGCGGCCTTAAAACTTAAAGTTCTACCGAGGTCATACATTTAAAATACACTATTTTGATAAATTTGAAAATATGTTGTTAGAATGAAAAATAAAATAATACAGCCTAAATACAGTAAACTCCTAATTATCCAGCACTCAACCAACTGGGACTCTCAAGCAACCGGCACCTGCCTCTATTCCCCGATTGACAAAAACTCTCACTTAATCGGCATTATCTGGCACAACCGGCATACACATTGTTTTGGGGGTTTTTAACAACTTTTTTCTGTTGTTTTTTCTTTAGCTTTAAATGACTAAGATTAGATAGCAGTAGCTGTTTAATAGATAGTTTAAGGGTTTTTAGGCGGTTTAGGGTTAGTTAGGGCTTCTAAGATCGAGACTCTCAAACAACCGGCAACTACACTTATCCGGCAATAGGCAATCCCTGTGGGTGCCGGATAATTGGGACTTTACTGTATATTACATTCTATAAGTAATACTGCTGCTGTGAAACTGCCCTTTTTGGTTTCTGGAAATCAGCCTCCTGAAGTAGAAGGAATATTGCCATCTATAAGTGCCAGAGCTTTCAGTAGTAGTAATAAATGCCCATTTACAAGGACACACCCTCTTGAAAACGTAACAGACAGAATCATCTGAAAAAAGAAAGAATAAGCATGCAGTAAAGAATAATTTGGTATCAATGATAAAAATGCAAAGACAGCGTTTATTTATTTTTACTTACTAGAATAATTGCCCATTATCAAGTTTATTTATTCAGAATACTATATAGAAAACATTTGACTACAGTTGTCCTGTAGCTTAAAAATATTTTAAGTAGCTAGAAAGAATAGACAAACATTTCTGCCATCGAATTTATATTTTAATGTTTAACTTTTGTAAGGAAATGTGCTTTACAAAAATGTGGTATCTATTATACGTATTTTCATTTTGTATGATACCCATATTGTTTTTTCTGTATTTTACATTAATATACATGCCATGCATAATCATGTTATCGTCATACTACCTGGATTATTTTGTTGAAATACATTTCTCAAAAATTTTCCTCCAAGAAAGTATCCATGCATTTTTTTGGGAAAGCAGTTTTTAATCAATGTATCCAGACAAGAGTACTCACACGTACATAGGATAGTAGTTCATACTTTCAAGACGACTAAAATGGCTTGCTCATGCATTTCTTATTTAATTTTATTGTTGCCTTTTTGCCAGAGTTGAAGAAACTCTTTAAGAAATTCTTCACCATAGCATAAATATCCTATATTTAGAAGAAAAAACTGAATGGTTGACTGTTTTTAGTAGTTTTCGTTGTATTGTAAAGGCAAGATACAACGAAAACTACTTATAGCCTGACCTGTAGGTGTGGTGTGATCCAAACAAGATTATAAGACTCCTTGCTGAAGTAGTCTAATTTTGTTTGACATCCTGCACATTTATGCATTACAGATTATTGCTTAAGGATATACTTAATTTTAAGACATGGCGGAGGAGCATAAATAAATAGTGGGATATTATTTGTTTAAATAAATATATTTCCCTGAATATTATCCCCCAGCTCCTTCATACTTGGAAATTATCCTTCTTTGATGTGATTGACAAGGATTTCATTCATGAGTCGGATTGAGTTCTCTCAAATAGTTCATCCAAGAAGATTTGGCTCTATTGGTTAAAATGACACAGTAGACCAGAATATGAGATGAGATAACAGATACATGGAAAGGTCTTACCCACTTTTATGGGTCATGTAGATTTTAAGAACTTTGATGACATTTTACAAGAAATAATATAATCAATTTGAAAAAAAATATATACATATATTTGAAGGACACTGATGAATATGAAAATAATACTGTTTATATATTGAAAAATCAATATAATCCGATGAGGTTCAAGTATAGGAGCCATTCTAGAGTATCAGCATCCTCTAGCCAGGAGAATAATGAGAAGAAATGGGTGATGTTTTCTGATACAGATTTAGATTTGGTGCATGGAGATAAAACAAATATGATCCAATCTAACCCCATTTCATCCAAATCTCAATTAACCAATAAAAGGCAGGCAGCTGGAGGAAATATTGAGCAGCCTTCTTAAAAAAACTGGACAGTTATGGACAAGACTTAGAAGGTCTCGGAGACTCCAACTACTATATTGAGACTGGAAGGAATGGTGGGGTAAAGACAAGGAGCCTCATCCAATAGAACAATTGTAAGTTACGGGCATTCACTGCTCTGTGTCAGCATATGTTGTTAATCATGGAACAGTCAGGAGTGTGTTTGTAGACAGACCTAAGACTTTAACATAGAATCATGTGCTCTTTTACACCATGAAGATAACTTAAAGTCTTCTTTAAGTTACAGCCGTAGCTTACGCCACATCTAAGCCTTTGATCTTTCCCGTCCTCAATAGTTACAATCGCTACAATCGCAAATCGCTATTCAATTCCTAAATGGCAACTGTAGAAGAGAATCCTACAAGTACTAGAGAGGACTTGCAAAGGGGTTAAAGACATGTCTGATCCCTCTTTCCTGTGTCTCTTCCCCCCTCCTCTCACTTCTTTGTGTCTCTCCCCCCCTCCTCTCACTCCCCTGTCTCTTCCCCCCTCCTCTCACTCCACTGGGTCTCTCCCCCCCCCTCCTCTCAGTCACCTGTGTCTCTCCACCCCTCCTCTGTGTTTCTCCCCCCCCCCATGTCTCTCCCCCTCTCATTCCTCTGTGTCTCTCCCCCCTCCTCTCACTCCTTTGTGTCCCCCCCTCCTCTCACTCCCCTGTCTCTTCCCCCCTCCTCTCACTCCCCTGTGTCTCTTCCCCCCTCCTCTCACTCACCTGTGCCCCCCCTCCTCTGTGTCTCTTCCCCCCTCCCCTGTGTGTCTCCCCCCTCCCCTGTGTCTCTTCCCACCTCGTCTCTCTTACCTGTGTCTCTCCACCCCACTCCTTTGTGTCTCTTCCCCTTCCTCTCACTCCCCTGTGTCTCTGCCCCCCTCCTCTCACTCCTGTGTCTCCCCCCCTCCTCTCACTCGTTTGTGTCTCTCCTGCCCCCCTCCTCTCACTCCCCTGTGTCTCTCCCCCTCCTCTGTGTCTCCCCCCCCCCTCTCATTCCCCTGTGTCTCTCCCCCCTCCTCTGGGTCTCCCCTCCCTCCACTGTGTGTCTACCCCCTCCTCTCCCACTCTCCCCCCTCGCCTGTGTGTCGACCCCCCTCCTCTCCCACTCTCCCCCCTCCCCTGCGTCTCTTCCCCCTCCTCTCCCTGCCCTGTGTATCTCCCCACTCCTCTCCCTGCCCTGTTTTTCTCCCCCCTCCCCTCTGTGTCTTCCCCCTCCTTCCCTGTGTGTCTCCCCTCCTCCTCCTGTGTCTTCGGTGCGCAATGCGCCTGCGTGGGCCGCTGCCACACAGTGGCCATTGCGCAATGCGCAGTTGTCAAACTGCAATTTGTCGCAAGCGTGAAGACGAATCGCAGTTTGACAACTATTATGTGTGATAGAATACATAATATATGTTTAGACATTAGTAGTTTAATATACAGGCAGCTGTTTGCTAAATATGTGCATTCTCACCCCTACTTTGTGTTACTTTGCTTTTTATTTTCTCAACAATGGCACTTCTGCAGTTTTTATGATTGATATAGACAAGTGTATTTAAGCTCATTATTTGATGTGTGTAATCATCTATGAGTGAGCACTTTCAATGTGTTATAGAGTGCCGAGATCTGCATTTTCCCTATGGAAAGCTGCCATTGGCCTGTGGTGTTTTTTATTTATTTTTTTCTCCAGTTTTTTGTATCTTTAAGCAATTTTCTGCAAACACCAATATTTTAAGAGTTACAATATAAGATATCTTTGTGAAGCATCCATGAGTCGAGGTTGTTGCATCAGGATTGGATGAGTGCCACTAACACCACATAGGCACCCGGTGCCAAAGATTGGCTTCTTTGGTTAGAACAAAACAGCAAAGTCTTAGATGCTCAATCAGAGAATGAACTAACCTTGATACGTTTGTTCTATGTACATGATAACCCACTCTAAGAACAGCCTATTTTAGCTCACTTCTACTTAATTCTACCCTGAATAGGAGAAGCAGCAAACCCCAGACGTATGTTTTGGCCGGCATTGGACCTCGTCAGTGAGGTGTAGCTGAACTCCCTAAGGCACAGTGAGCAAGGGGTCCACGTCTGGAGTCCCCTATCACCTTTAGGGAGACTAATCCTTAAGAGTAATTTGCATAAACAAAACAACAAAGTCAGAGGTGCTCAATCAGAGAATGAACTAACCTTAATAGGTTAGTTCTATGGACATGATAACACACTCTGAGAGCAGCCTCTTTTATATCACTTGTGCCCTTCACGGGGAGAAATATCCTGAAGTATATTAATCTGGTCCCACTCACTACAGTGACCCAGACCCGAAATAACAGGCAATTCTACCATAAACAGGAGAAACAGCAAACCCCAGACACGTTTTGCCTTCATTGGGCCTCATCAGGGAGGTGTAGCTGAATGCCTAAGGCACAGTGAGCAAGAGGTCCATGTCTAGAGCCCCATATCACCCTTAGGGAGACTAATCCCTAAGGGTAATTTACATAAACAATATAGACTGATATACTACAGTATATTTCTCCCAGTGAAGGGCACAAGTGGCTAAAAGAGGTTGGTCTCAGAGTGGGTTATCATGTCCAGAGAACTAACCTATAAAGCTTTGTTCTCTAAATGAGCGTCTCTGGCTGTTGTTTTCTTTGGATAGAACTAGCAAACAGGAGGAGACTCATTATATTTACTGCAGGGAATACTTATCTCCAAGGTGCTGAAATGAATGTTTCAATTTAGCTGATGCATTTTAATGCAATAATTATATTGTGAATGATGTTTGTAGTGAAACATTTTCCACTAAATACACTAGTAAGCAATCATTCAGATGTACATATATAGTATTGTTTAATCAACTGAGAAACAAATTACACACAAATGATTAATGATCTGTATTAGGATTCAAAAGCAGAGGTAAACTGTATAGTATTAACATAGTTATGGGTCAAAAAACAAGAGTATACATAAATCCTACTAATTGATTACAACAATTATTACATATCCACACATATAAGTAATTCCTGTTATTTGGTGGAATATGAGCTGTTCATCTCATTGGTTCAAGCACAGGTGGTTTCCGGGTTAAGGACGAAATCCATCCTGAAAACTTTTTTAAGTCGGATGTGTTGGATTACTGAATAAAAATAATAATATCAACAGTATAATAATGGCTCATATGCAGTAATAATAATCCAGATAATAAAGTGTAATAATAATACCTCTGTACTTTATTAAAAAGTTGCAGAACACAACATGGTCATTAATTTAGGAAGAAAGGCAGCTAATTATTTTACAGATACAGTAGTTTGATAACCCAGGAGGGAATTAGCCAACCTCATCTATTTCTGGGGGGTAAATTATTTTGAACTGTTGACCCCCCTTCATTAGCTCCACCACATATAACAAGATTGTATAAATGGACCATAATTATACGACATAGATCAAACACCCATAACATCTCAAAACTTCAGGCCAGGAGTTAAAACAGCTTTTGTTATTAGATGATTGTTATTAGATGATTTTCAGACATTAATAAACATGTAGACCACGTTTGTCCGACAAGCCACAATGTGGTCATTCAGTGCTTTTTAAAGGGCCACAGCATAGGCCCACTTATGGTAGAATAGTAAAACCTTAAAAAAATTATGAATATTTGCAATTGGCAGTTATAAAAATAGTCATATATATCAATATATATTGATTGTACTACCCTTTGGAGATTCTTCCATCAGACCAATATTGTTATAAATACCTAACTACCTCATCACTGAAATAATTGCATATGACATCTGAAATGTCAATAAGGATTTTATCCAGGAAGCCATTGGAGGGCAAGATGTCTATAAATAAAAAACGTATGTATTTTTCTTACTTTTTAAATTGTCTGTTTTTCTTTTAAGTAAAGCTGCTTTTCTCCACCTCAATGTGTCTTGTCAGGGGGTGTGGCCAGCTCTGACTGGTGGCTGGACCAACATTGAGATTGGAAGCAGATAAGGCTATGGTATCACTGTGATGCCATTGGCTCCACTCCCACTGTCCACTCAGAGGTTTAGAAGATAAAACCTCCTTGTACTTGTCTTGTTGGCACCATTCAGTAATGTGATACATTATCATAACCCACCCGCACTTTACTGAGCATGCTCAGTCTGAACCCAAACCTAGAGTTTTTTTAGTCCAGGCCTTAGGCAGAGCTGACAAGCCTCCTAATAGGCATAGGCAAGTTGAGAGAAGAGGCTCTGCTTGAGGGGGGAAACTGACAATTTAAAAAGTAAAGAAAATGTTAACTTTCATTTATGTTAAAATGCATACTGTCTTAACAGTCTATGCCCAACAAACAAATATATAAACTGCCTCCCCTTCTCTCTCGTACCATCCCACTTCAAGGTCTTTATATTATACCTATGAATAAACTATTAATATGTGAAGCACTTACATCAATAAAAAAATGTAATATAAAAACCATGCAAGGCACTTTGTATAAAAGTATCATGTATGTGGTTGTTAGTTAAAGAGCAGGGTCATCAACTCCTTTTGTATCAGTCTGTCAAATTATGTATTGTTATACCTATGCTTAATGTACCCCAGCGCTACGGAATGCGTTGGCGCCATAAAAATATAGTTCACATTGTTCTCTTTGGCGTCTCTTCTCCATATAACCATGAATTTCAGAAATGTTGTCATTTCTGTGTAAAACCTGCCATGAAACTGAATAATGCTGGTTTTATGATCTGTGGATGTTCAAATGCAACAATGTGATGAATGATATGTAGGTCAAGGTTTGTAATGGATTTATAAGCTGAGATGGCATAATAGTTTTCACTGCAACATGTAAATTACATATAGGTAGTGATATAATTGATAGCTGACACTTATACATATATTACAGGTATTGCATAATTTGATTGTAAAAAGGTGTCAGCACTGATGTGCCATATTACAGTATGTTATTTTAAAGAGTTCAAATTTATAAGTAACATTTATTTTAAAAAAAGAATATATATTTAATGACCACTGTGGTACTATTAATAGATGTACTAGCCAATCACAGATTGTGTCTCAGCAGCAAATTACTATAGCATAATTGAATCATGAACGAAAGGGAACAGACCTTTGCAGGGACTGTTTGGAAGATTCTAGTGAATAAAAAGAGAGCTTTTAAGCACTTGTTTAAGAAATTATGTTTAAATAGGCAAATCGACACTGGTAATAAACATCCATGTCCCTTTAACCTTAGATATTACTCTTATTAGTGTGGTTTATGGTTGGTAATCAATTTGAATGATTTAGACATATTTAACTGTTTAAAAATTATTTTGTTATATAATTAATACATAAAAACACTGCAATCTTCTATCTGCTGCACATTGATGGCTACCTTATGGCTTTTGTCATCCTTTGTAAGAGAACCATGTGGATGAATATACCGTCATTTATATGTGACATCAGCAAGTTCGGATAAAAATACATTAAGATTTAAATTTTAATAAACATTTTAATAAAATAAAAAAATTATTATAATTTATAATACATGTGTGATACATTATTATTAAAAAAAATTCATACTGCGTTCTCTACTAATTGGTCTAAACAAACAAATATAAAAAAAAACATCAATGTCTGGTCACATCTCATTAATGTTCAGTTGCTACCATCCATCCATCAATTTCTTGAGTCGCAAATAAAACCTAAAGCACTAAGCCTAAGACTCAATCAATATCAAAGAATGTTGTTAGTCCTCTTGGGTCTGACCTCAGTAGTCTGGGAATGCATTGCTATATCTGTGGGTCAGACACTGACCTTCTACAATATGACCTCAGGTTATTTGCCAAATAATGAAAATACACATTTTTTTTTTGTTTATAATACAGCATTTGGCAAATTACATATGAAGTCAAATATTTCAGTAGAGAACTTTTGATTCTTTCATTAGCAAATACATAAACAACTAAATTAAAGTCATCTCACATATAACCTTCCAAGACAGATTTCAGAGAAGCAAAGTACAGTATATGCAATAAGGTGAAAGGTCTCTCAAGTGCCAATCTCTTCATGCTATTCTATAGAGTATGCGCATTAAAGCAATTAATGTTCTACTTTCAAACAGGAAATGTAGGAAATGTAACGGTTTTGTCCGCTGGATAAAAATATCTCACTATAGTGCATTTACCCAGTGTATCTGTTATTTTAATAATATACTTGTCACAACTGGATTCTGGGGCCCTGTTGAACCCTACATTTAAATGCCCTGAACCCCCCAAAGCCCTTTTAACCCAAACCTACTCGAAATTACATTGCACTGTATTAACCGGGACTGAAAGTCTATGGGAGAGATTTCCCCATGTTATTGTCCATAGACAGTAGGCATGATTCTGATTGGCCCATTCACATTTCCCTATTGTGATTGGCTCACTTTGAAGCCAGGAGAGACTGGAAGCTTCAGTTTCCCTGACCAAACTGATTTTCAGCCAATCAGCAATTGACTTTTAAATGGGCCTGTGAAGGTAATGTTTCATTGGCGCTTCTGTGGGTAATGATGCCCTGTAAACAGATGCCCTGGCAAAGGCAAAGCCTGCAGCAAATGGGTAAAACAACTATGACACTAGTGGCTGTAACCTAAGGGCTGTTATTACAGCCAAACAGTGTTAGAATGACAAGAATGTAAATGTTGGAATTCTTATAATCTTGCTGTATATGTCTGTTTTTTTCTTGTTAAATTACTATGCTCTGCGATCAGGATATTCCACAGATTGCCGCAGGACAGATTATATTTTAAGAGTTACTATACCATATTAATCACTGTACTATAACCTTCCCCACATGTATATTATTTTGGATTCATGATTACTGTAAAAAACTGACATTATTGTGCCCTGATGTTTTAATATGTGCCTACACTAAAAGCTTTACTGCCCACCATGTGGTGACCCAAAATGGCGGAGCCCTCTAAGAGGTATGTTCTGTCCCAGGGGGCAGATTCCATCTGAGTGGTTCGTGATAATTCAATTAGTGTACTAGTGTACTAGTTCTTTTATACCTAGGCGGGAAATTCAAACATGGTCACTCATGTTCATGGTATTGTTGGTTGTTGCCCCTTGTTTTATTCTGTATAAAAACCTGTGCATGTTCCTTCAATAAAGCAGTTCCAACAACAAAGTGTGCTGCCATTCTTGGGTAATGTCTTCCTGAGATAATCACTAAAAGGGAACATCATCTCTTCCTGCTGTATCCTGAGGCTGATATCCTGCTAGGTCCTATGCGTAATGGGACCTACACCTGTTCCTGTTTCTGCTGGGTGCTGAGATTATCAGAACCCTGACAATCTAGAGTTGTTCCTGTAAACCATAGGAATGTTTTGGGGTGGACCTGGCCCCTGGGTCATGACAATTCTATATTATAGACCCCCATAGTAATCTAAATAGGTCATTAAGGTCCATGGGGGTATAATGTGGAACATTGTGGTGTAGGAAGGATGCCATTGGGGTCCTTAAGGAGCCTGATGGTATAAGAGTTAACTTTAGGTGCCAAGCTCATGGCTTAGAATACCATTGGGTCTGTTGGGGCCGCATGCTACAGGGGTTAATATTTGGTGCCACAGGGGTTCATAAGGACTCATGTGGTATGGAGATTAATTTTGTGTGCCATGGGTGTCCCTCAAGGCATAGGGGTTGATATTAGGTACCATGTGGTCTATAGGGTCCATGGAGGTCACGTAACAGGCTAACATTTGGTGCCATAGGGGTCCATAATGATCCCCATGGTTATACTTTAGTTGGGGGAAACCTGGGGAATACCCAGGCTCATATTGGGTTACATCTACTAAAGGGGAATCTCTGTGGATACCTGGGCTCAAAGGGGGTAAAGGATATTAAAGGGGAATCCTGGGGGATACCCAGCTCATAAGAGGTAGTGAGTATTATGGGGGATACCCAATGCATTTTTCTGCATTTATGTGGGTCTGCGATTGTGTTTTTCAAAGTTTCAGGCACTGGGAGAGACTTCCAAATAATCGTCAGTGAGAACAGATATCCTTATGGAAGGCATGTGATAGCGATTTTTAAAATAGTTATTGGACAAGCACCTAGGGCTTACCATTTTAGAAACATTTTGAGCACTTGGATGTCATTTAGATTTAATTGTCTGATGTGATAGCTCAGTAGTGATTTATGTGTGAACTTCACTTGATTATTTTCTTACGGGAGCCACGGAACGGAGGCCTAAGTCTTCTAGACCTCTTGCCTTTCTTGAAGAGTCAAAAATACTTTACTAAATAAAGGCTAGATAAAGCCCTAGTTATTCTAGTGCAGGCAAGTTATATGCTGATGATACTTGTGGATTAATAAGGCACGCTGCGCCTCCGTTATAATTAGACCCAACACTAACACTATACGGGTTCTCTTTCCAAGCAGATAACTTAAACTTCTTATCTTTCCTGACTCTATTCTGCATATGCAATGGAGATTGTGTTAAATATAGTTCAGAAAATATATAGCTGTAGCACGTGTATGCTTCTTTTAGAATATAGGTGCAACACTTTTTTTGTTTATTGAATACATTGCAGTGGATCAGGTTGCTTTTCCAGCAGGTTTATGATATCAGTCAGCTGAAGCCATAGGATTTCTAGTAACTGCTATTAAAAATAGACTCAGGACTGTTTACATTGAAATGGCCCTATTAGTTGGCAACTGGAATATTTAAAACATTTGTAACATTTAAAAAAAACTCCACTTTCCATGCTAATCTAAGATGAATATTTATCAAATGCTCTCATTTTTACAGGTTTAAAGAAAGACTGCACAATGAAACAAAATATGTTTGAAGACTTTACGTCTAAATAAGAGCAAAATTAGACAGGGAAAAGGTAATAAATCTCATTTTTAATTAGAAAAAAAAAATTTGATGCCTCTGGGGGAATCCATGTGTGTGTGTGAGAGGGGATTGCATTTCTTAAAGCAAGGAGTCTGTTTATGGGCCAATGAGAGTGGAGGGTGTGGTGTCAATTTCAATCTTATTAAATCAATCTGACCTTAACATAGGGTTTCCTTCCACACCCCTTCCTGCACTGATAGCCAGAACACATCCAACATAATTCAACTCTGAGTAAGTGATGTAATGAACACAAAATCGACCCTTCATAAACTTAAAAAAAAATCAGATTTTCCCCAAAAATGCTTTATGCCCATGGATTACACATCTGCTAATATTGTTAGTTTGGTACATAATTGACACACAGGTGTCCTTTTCTTGAGCTACAGTGGTTTTTAAATAAATATGATCTGTAGAATAATATAAATTATTAGTTGTTTACTTTGTTCCTGTAGAGTTTCACCGAAAGGATATACTTTTTTCAACTTAATATCACAACACCACATTTTGAAAGAGCAAATAATTAAATATAATTTGAAATATTGTCTAGATGTTAGAAACTGCTCCCAATGTGTGTGTATTTCAGAACCTAAAACATAAATGAGCTACAAAGGGACACTAATTAGGTGCTGTTAGTCTGAATGGGAGTTAACAAGCCAACAACTTTCTTGTTTTAGTCGATTGTTGTTAAATATTAATGCTTCTTTATTTGGTAATTAGAAAATATTTTTAATAATTCTATCTGCTTTTAAAAACAATTGTGTTTACTTGATGACTGTACGTACTTAAAGGGCCACTGTAATGGCCAGGTTTCATAATCAATATAAATACATTTTAATTGAGTGTAATGAATACTGTAAAGAGTTGCAGTGCACCACAATATTCATTAAACCCTCTTTCCAAAACTGTCTCTCACATAATAATTTGAGGTATTATAAAGTGTGATTCTGCTGGCATCTCCATGCCTTTCTACAGCCTTATTAAAATACAATTCGGCCAATTGAATAGGGCTCTATTTCAGCACAGAGCATATTTTTTTACAGAAGTTTTTAGTTAGTGAACTTCTATCCAAAAGCAAGGTCATCACTAACTAAAAACTTCTGTAAAAATAAATATGCTCTGTGCTTATATAGAGCCCTATTCAATTGGCCGAATCACAATTTAATAAGGCTGCTAATGTCTAAATATGTGGAGTTTGTGGCTGTATAACATTGGAATGCCCTTTCACATATCCTTTTGGACAAAGGTTTATACAGATAAAGCAATCAAATATGTGCAAATATACTTATTGATATAAGTCTTGTTTTGTTGTTGTTTTTCAGTCCTATAGTTATGTGTGACTCTTGGTAACCATATGGATGCAGCAGGCAATGCACATCTGATTGTGTATCTGGTTGTGCTTATCCATAAGGTTTTCATGGCAAAGATACTGGAGTGGGTTGCCAGTTCCTTCTCCAGTGGACCACAATTTGTCTTACCTCACTGCTCTGACCTGCCCATCTTGGGTGACCCTACATGGTATAGCTTACAGCTTCTTTGAGGCACACAAGCCGCTTCAAGGTAGCAATTCAGAAGGGGAATTCTTGTATTAGAGACCAGAAATGTAATTATACAGAATAAAGATAACGCCAACTATTTTAATTGAAATGCAGAAATATTACTTTTCAATTTTAGCTTTTCAAGTAGATTAATAAAATAAGTGATCACAACATGCAAAGTACAGCTAGGGTTTTTAGTTCAACCATTAATAATTTAAAAATCAATCCATCTATGGGAGTGCAAATGAAAGGCACATTTGTTTGGCTGAATACATCTAGCTAGCGTGCAGTCTGCAAAGCGCTTTTTTTCATGCTAAACAGAATTTGCACGAAAACTAGACATGACTTTTACCTAAATAAACCATGCACCTAAAGGGACATGGCATTCCAAATGTTCTAGCGTGCGTTTGAGTGTGTTTTATATGACATCTTACTTGTTATCCTGCATTAGAAGCGATGTTTTATCCATACAAAAACTTACATTAGGATCTTGACTTCTCCTCACTATTGCCAATACAAATGCCCAGGTACACATCTCCTAATTGGTTGAATACAGTTGTGCTCAAAAGTTTGCATATATTTTGGCGAATTGGTAATTTATGTACCATTTTTAAAGAAAACATGAGTGAGCAGGTAAAACACATTTCTTTTATTTCTTATGGGATTCATATTCAGCTGTAGGTTATGACAGAATGACACAATCATAAAACAAAACATGGCAACAAAGAAAAAAATGAAATGACCCTGTTCAAAAGTTTACATACCCTTAGTTCTTAATACTGTGTATTGCCCCCTTTAGCATCAATGACAGCGTGCAGTCTTTTGTAATAGTTGTCTATGAGGCCCCTAATTCTTGCAGGTGGTACAGCTGCTCATTCGTCTTGGCAAAATGCCTCCAGGTCATGCAAAGTCTTTGGTCGTCTTGCATGGACCGCACGTTTGAGATCTCCCCAGAGTGGCTCGATGATATTAAGGTCAGAAGACTGTGATGGCCACTCCACAACCTTCATCTTTTTTGTGTTGTAACCACTGGAGGGTCAACTTGGCCTTGTGCTTAGGGTCATTGTCATACTGGAAAGTCCAAGAGCGTCCCATGCGCAGCCTTCGTGCAGAAGAATGCAAATTGTCTGCCAGTATTTTTATTGTAACTCACAATTCAAACCGTAAGGGATTGAAATCTAACCTCCATTTTTCTGTGACGTAATGATGACGATATCTTTTACTATTGGCTCCGTCTAATCCTGTATCTATGGGTTTGACTAATTGATCATTGTTATGCCTGCAGCATGCCAAGGTACAAGCTGTGCAATACCTTACAGACTGATGCCCTCAGCCTTATAGGATAAGCGTATTGTGCCAGGGGAAAGGGGCCCACTAAGATATGGGTTAATATTGGTGACATTGTGATTTGTGTGTTATTCCTTGTTATGCCTGTTAGAAGCATAGGATAGGGGAAATTGCCTGGGTACCACTAGGCCCATACTATGGTGCCCATGTTTATAATTGGGGTGTGAGTAAGAACATGATAGGAGTAATGGGATGTATGTCTATATTGTGCATTGGGGGGCTAGCAATTACAAGGGAAATATTTTATATGCCCAATATTTCCTAGTACTGGACTGAATCCCATTGTGATTGGCTCCAAGCATCTGCATCTTCTGATTGGCTTATGTAACTGGCAATAGTGCCTTCTGATTGGTTTACAAATAACTGACAAGTCCATCAGCCAATCAGAATGGGATATAAGGGTGTATGCCATGCTGATTGGCTCACACCTTGGCACCTTCTGATTGCCTTAAATATGACTGACAGCGTTTTCAGCCAATCAGAAGGCGCCATTTCCAATTTTTTTAAGGAGCATGCGCGAAAAGCCTCATTTGCGATCGGGAGCTCCGTTATTTTTAGAAATTTGCACTGGATTTTTTCGAGGGTGCCCTGTCGGCAAAGATTACAAGGAGGACGGGGGCATCGCGAAAAGGTAAGTGTACTATTTATAATGTTTCTTTTCTCGCTTTAATTGTATGTCGTTTTATTCTATGTAATGTATGTTTTATTCTATGTAATGTATGTTTTTTTTATTTTTATGTAATGTAGGTTTTTTTTATGTATTTTAATTTTTTTTTATTCCTCTGTAATGTAAGTTTTTTATTTGATGTATTTTAGTTTTTGTATTTTTGATAATGTTCTTTTTTATTTTCAGTTATGTCCTTTTTTATTTTCAGTCATGTCATTTTTTTATTTTGCGTAATTCAGTGTTTTTTTATTTTCTGTAATTCTAGTTTTTTTGTGTAATTAGTGGAATAATAGGGATTTTATTAGTGGTTAATAGTGTAGGGGTTAATAGGGCAGGGTAGGAGGGGATTAATGTGATGGGGTTTACGGGTACATTTGGGGTTAATAGGCCCCGTTAGGGTTAAATAGGACTAGATAGGGTTACATAGAACTAGGCGAGGTTAAATAGGTCTAGATGGGGTTAAATTGGACTAGATAGGGTTACATAGGACTAGACGGGGTAAAATAGTTCTAGATGGGGTTACATAGGACTAGACGGGGTTAAATAGTTCCAGATGGGGTTAAATAGGACTAAATAGGGTTACATAGGACTAGATAGGGTTAAATAGGACTAGATGGGCTACATAGGACTAGATAGAGTTACATAGGACTAGACAGGGTTACATAGTTCTAGATGGGGTTAAGTGATTAGTGATAGGGTTAATTAGGTATGGTGAGGTTTAAATAGGGTTAATTACTTAGATGGGGTTAATTTCGATTTATTGGTTTATTGGGGTTGCTAATAGTGTAGTGTTGGGTAGTGCTTGGGCTGTATAGACCCTTATGCATCTAATGGGGGTTAATTAGTGTTCCACAAGGGTATATATAGACTCTTATAGGACTAATGGGGGTTAATTATTGTCCCATAAGGGTCTGTATAGACCCTTATAGGAATAATGGTGGTTATTTAGTGTCCCTCAAGGGTCTGTATAGACCCTTATAGGACTAATGGGGGTTCGGTATTGTCACATAAGGGTCTGTATAGACCCTTAAGGGACTGAGGCTCATGGGGGTCTGTATAGACCCCCATGAGTGATGGGGTTAATTTTAGATGCCTGGGGGGGTACTTATAGTAATACAGGGGTTAATTTTTTTATTTAGCATGGGTCCTTTCAGGACCCGCGGCGGTAAATTTGAAATTTGAAATGCAGCGGGGGTCCCGATCGGGACCTTCACTGCAAGGGTTAATGTAGGGACACTGCGGGGCATTGGGGGGTTCATTTTAGGTGCCGGGGGGGGGGGTACTTAGAGTACTCCTGCAGCTGGCCTTGACTAATTCTGTACCGCAGGCCTTTTAAGGAAATGTCGGGGGTAATTTTAGGTGTTAGGAGGGTACTTGGAGTACTCCCCGCAGCAGGGCTTGTGTTTTTAACTGCCGTGGAGGCCCCGATCGGGACCACCGCGGCAAGGGATGATGTTGGGAGCCTGCGTGTGATCACAATTCTAACACATTGCTACATGCTAGCTTAATTGTTATTAGCACTGCCTCACACACAACGTGTGACAGTATGCGTTGCATTTTTGTGTCTCTCTGATAGCACGCAGCCACTTCCAATTTAATAGCAATATAAGTAGGGCAAATCTCGAGCCCGTAGCCCCTGCAAGGCTCACGTTGGAGTTACTGGGCTCAAATTTTATGTGGCTGATAGTGTTTAATAAAGGAACACAAACTGCAGGGATTTCAAATGCACATATTGCTCCTTTCACTATTTAAAGACAAATAATGGTCCATTAAATAAGTACCACTTATATCTTACATTGTGTGGCAAACAGCATTCCCGTAGATTAATCTATTTACTAGGTTTCTTCTCGATCACTACATTGTTGTGGTGAAGGGGGTTGATAATTAATAATGATTTGCAGAAAATTAACTGGCAAGAATGGGTGTTGGAGCCCACCAAATTCTGAGGGGGGGGGGGGGGCATTGCTGCAGTGCCCCTCAAAAACGTCTTATTTTAATTTCTTTATTTCAATTCTCAATGTCCCTGCCCCCTCAATATAATTAAAAATAATATATATATATATATATATATATATATATATATATATAATATATATGTGGTGTATATCTATATAATATAGTAATTTAGTAATTATTACTATATATATATATATATATATATATATATATATATATAGATTAATAATGAGTATTGCAATATAATTTGATACCTTTTGTATTGGACAAACGTCTTATTTATACTGACAAGCTTTCGAGAGGCTCAACCTCTCTTTATCAAGTCTCAATCAATACTAATATGAGATGGAACACTCAGTTTGAATAATAACAGCAGATGCAGAGAGAGTGGAAACAGCATCTGATGTCATCAGGTAAATACATATATGGTAAATAAACACAACAAAGCAAAGGAAACATATATACACATATTATATACACATATACATCAATATATACATGAAAAAGCAGAGCACCGTAGTCCACAGTGATATCTTTCCTGTTATGGTATAAGAGGAAAGAAAATCACATGAAATTCTGATATAATGTGTTAGAAAACCCAAGTCTATATTAAGTCCTGTGTTTTTAGTGTTGAAGAATGTGATCATCTTTATTTCAAATGCTTTTCTCTCTTGGATGCTTTTAAATTTTCCTCTGAGTATTTTCACTTTTAAGTTTTGGATGGAGTGATCATTCTGGCTAAAATGGTGTCCTACTGGGCTACAATAACTGTCTTCATTATGCTTTCTTATTGAATGCCTGTGTAAATTCATCCTTAAATGCATTTTTGGCAGGTTTCTACAATGTAACAGCCTGTGTCACATAAAGAACATTGTAGTATATAAACCACATTAAACGATGTACATGAATATGAATATGAATAGGAAACTTGAAGTACATGAGGGGAGAGGCTCACAATGAGCGATGAAGGCGCTCAGCGCAGGGCTCGCAATGAGCACCGAAGGTCTTCAGAGGAGCAAAAGCCTTACATTGTGTGGCAAACAGCATTACCATTATTTCAAATTGTATTGCCCCGTCATTTTTGACAGGCAAGACGCTAGAGTATATATATTATCTCTCTCTCTCTCTCTCTCTCTCTCTCTATATATATATATATATATATATATATATATATATATATATATATATATATATATATATATATATTATATATTATACCAGTTGAAAAGCATTGATCTAACAAATTGTCGCTTCTCCCCACTCGCCTTCCACTGGCAGATAAAAACAGACTCCTCAGAAAGTGCTGAAACACAGACAAGATGGAATCTTCAAATATTCACAATTCTTTAAAAAAGCTTCTAAGTCCATTGCTTACACAAATGCTGATGCTGTTAATAACCTACATCTCAAAGCTATTTTTCTCAAACTACATTGCTTCTCCTTTAACAATACTTTCAATATGATCATTTCATGCTAGGTATATATGGCTTGTTCATTATGAAAGCCACTATCGCTACACTATATGCAGTAGTGTACTTAGGGCTTTTCCCCAATTACAACATCATTCACAACTTGCAATCTGTATTTTTGTTTCATATAGGCATCCTTAGATCAGAATTAGGATTCCTATTTTGGTTCGATGTATCACTCCATTTTCTATCAGTCAAAAACAATAAAACTCAAGATATTTTTGTATTTGGATTTCTTAAAGAATGTAAGAATTTTAAAGCCTTTAATCATGTGTTTTACCAATTTAAGATCCTCCTAACTTCAACCAAATCCATATTCTTGAATTATTTTAGCAAAAAGTGTTAACATAAAGAACAGGACCAATAAATACGAGTAATGCTGAAGTCGATGTTTATTCAGCACTTTAGGTTTATTGCAGTCAAGTAAGTCTGGATTAGTTATAGTAGAGTCAGTCAGTGAAACAGACAGGTTCATGTGTAAATGTCTAGAAAGACATATTCTTGCTGTAAAATAAGCTAGGAAGGCTTCTCATTAGTGTGATTAATATCTTGCCATGCTCAGAACTGATGAAGTAAGAGAGCTTTGTGGAACAAATAAAATATAGCTATACGGAGGCCTCCCAGATAGTGTGGCAGAATCATTTGTAAGCAGCAATGGGTGGTGGAGGAAGCCGGAGAATTCCTAAATGAAATATGTTTTAATGTTTTTAAGCGTGTGGAAAGCCTAATGTGTGTGTGTTTGCATTGCTCAGTTATGTACGACTCTTAGTGACCTCATGGACTGTGATCCACTTGGTATTTCCTGGCAGTTCTCTCTCCAGTGGGCCACCGAATACAGCTCCAGGTATTCCTAGGTGGTCTCCCATCCAACCATCCAAATACTAACAAAGGCCCAACACTGCTTGACTTCTGGGTGGTGTAACCTCTTGGAATCAAACCCAGGTTGTAGTGATGAAAGCATGGAGTCCTAACCACTTGACCACCAGGAAACCTAGGAAAGCCTAAGAGGCTAATGTTAAAATGTGTCACCCCTTCCTTACACATTTTATTTATTATACCTGATTATAATTACCATAATTGTTTTGTCCTTTACTTATAAAAGGCCAGATGTGACACCTAACACATTGATAAAGAAGAAGCGGAGGTTGCAACTATTGAGGAGATGATTTATCAAGTGACACAGTAGGAATGGGAGAGGCGAGCAATCAATGGTAGGTTATAGAAGGTTGCTGTGTGTCATGGTGGAAACTGAATAGGCAAAACAGTTCATATCTGTCAATTGTAGGGGTTGTAGGTATGGGAGCTAAATGACATGGGCTTGCAAAATTGGGTTTTCAACAATCTCTTAAAACTCTGGAAGCACAAGGTAGAGAGTTCCAAATGGTTCCAATGGGTCGGAACCACACAGGGGAAGTTCTGTACGCAGTAGCAGGAGGAGGCAATTAGGAAGGAGGATTGGAGCAAGTCCTGAGCAGACCAAGGTAGTCTATTTGGAGCATATTGTTAGGTAAGAACAGTGATTTAGGGGAGCAGACATATTGAGGGTTGATGAATTGTGTAGAAAATGTAAACAGCATAAATCTTAGAGCCTCACCTAACGAAATAAGCAGAATTATTGTTGTCACCATGAAACATAACTTTTATTTTTTAAATTTTACTGTTCATTGATTTATGGCCAGAAAATGTTTTACACTATATTCTAAAGAAAATTATACTAAATATAAAGTTATATATTGTAACCATAAGCCTATATAATTGAAAAGTGTGTAAAGTTAATAGTTTACACAATTCCTTGTTGCCAGCAAGGTGCATTCAGGCAGTTAAATACCTAAAAAGTATCATGTAGTAAGTTATATAAAAATAATTTCAGACCTCCAAATAAAATCAGACCTCCACGTAAGCTTATACATAAATAAAGTAATCCAATCTAAAATCTATAAAGCATGTTAGAAAATGTAGGCTGCAATAATAATTGGTTAGGTTTAATCCACCTGTCCACCGGTCAGATCAGCCCACAAAGTTGCATAGTTGCCTGCAATGTCTTGAGATGCTCCATGTACAGCTGTGCTGGCAGAAAATTGTGACATTTTTGCATTTATTTTGAAAATATGACTGATTATGCACAAAAAAAATATTTTATTGAAGGATAGTGATCATATGAAGCCACATAATTGTTTGGCTCCATTTTAAATCATAATGATAACAAAAATAACCCAAATGGCCCTGATCAAAAGTTTATATACCCTTAAATGTTTGGCCTTGTTACAGACACACAAGGTGACACACACAGGTTAAATTGGCAATTCAAGGTTAATTTCGTAAACCTGTAGCTTTTTAAATTGCAATTAGTGTCTATGTATAAATTGTCAATGAGTTTGTTAGCTCTCACATGGATGCACTGCGCAGGCTAGATACTGAGCCATGGTTAGCAGAAAAGAACTGTAAAATGAACTGCGTAACAAGGTAATGGAACCTTATAAAGATGGAAAGGATATAAAAAGATATCCAAAGCCTTGAGTACTGTTTAATCACTTAAGAAGTTAAATATTTTGGGATCTCTTGATACCAAGTCAAGGTCAGGTGGACCAAGAAAAATTTCAGCCACAACTGCCAGAAGAATTGTTTGGAATACAAACAAAAACCCACAGGTAACCTCAGGAGAAATACAGGCTGCTCTGGAAAAAGAAAGGGTGGTTGTTTCAATGAGCACAATACAACGATACTTGAACTAAAATGAGCTGCATGGTCGAGTTGCCAGAAAGAAGCCTGAACTGAGCCAATGGCACAAAAAAAGCCCGGTAACAATATGCCCGACAACACCTCGACACACCTCACAGCTTCTGGCACATTGTAATTTGGAGTGACGAGACCAAAATACAGCTTTATGGTTACAACCATAAGCGCTATGTCTGGAGAGGGGTCAACAAAGCCTATAGGGAAAAGAATACCATGCACACTATGAAGCATGGAGGCGGCTCACTGATGTTTTGGTGGGGGGGGGGGGGGGGGGGGTGAGCTCTAAAGGCACAGGGAATCTTGTGAAAATTGATGGCAAGATGAATGCAGCATGTTATCAGAAAATGCTGGCAGACAATTTGCATTCCTCTGCACGAAGGCTGCGCATGGGACGCTCTTTCCAGCATGACAATGACCCTAAGCAAAAAGCCAAGTTGACCCCCCCAGTGGTTACAGCAGAAAAAGGTAAAGGTTGTGGAGTGGCCATCACAGTCTCCTGACCTTAATATCAACGAGCGACTCTGGGGTGATCTCACACATGAGACAAACAAAAATGAAGACAAACAAAAATGTGATAATAAATGGCTTCATATGATCACTATTCTTCAATAAGAGACATTTTTTTGCATGATCAGTCATATTTTCAAAATAGATGCCAATATTTCACAATTTCTGACACGGCACGCAAACTTTTGAGCACAACTGTATATAGAGCATTAATTGAGTGACTCTTGGATAGATGATGTGCATACAACTGTGTATAATTTAGGTTCTGATGAATTCTGTATAATGCATTTATGTGTACAGTGGGAGGGTGATGTATCTCCAGTGCCATTGCACCCCATGTCATACAGCATCCTCCCCAATTTGTGAACCCACTTTGTGAAGTGAAAGAGCCCATGCACAGCCCCAAAAGTGGATAGTAGGTGCCTTGTGTGATGCACCATTTACATGTTCCCAACACCCGAGGAGAGCCTGGTATCAGAAGGACTCACCAAGACATTAGTGAATAGTTATATTTTTTACTAAGACCCCATAATACCTCAATATTATAAAATTGCCAGCAAACCAGTTTCACACTGAGGAAATGTGATTTTCGTGTATATTTAATAAACATTGTGACTTTTCATCCTTCTATGATATGGATTCATTTTGAGCTTTTTGATTTTCGATGTGGATGTTCCAGCAGATTGAGCATCCCTTGGTGAAGAGCGACAAATCTTTATCTATATTTAATTCACGTTCCGATAATAGATTTTGTATCTAACTTAGATTTTAATTATTTTGCCATTTTTCAAAGCTAGTTATGAAGCTATATAAAGGCAGAGTGTTTTCTACTATCACAAACCTCTAATATGCGTGGCTTAAGCACTGGCACTGCCAAGTCAATTTAAGGGAAGCTATAAGTTTATAGGCTTCCCTGGTGGTCCAGTGGTTTATATATAACTGTAGGGGCAGCTATCATTTCGAGTTTACCATCCAACCGAAGTATATTTGAAAGTGAGGCATGTAAAGTGTGATCACTTAGAAATGTGTCCTCATCATACTAAATTTAAAGGTCATGTCACTTGGTGGCTGACTGAACAACTGTTAGTTATATTTAATCGCCTAAATGTGGATAACAAAAAAAAATTAAAAGCATAAGAATTTATTTTTTCCATAAGCCTACATATTTGAAATGTGATATGTATACTTTTAAAATTAATAAATTAACATTGATTTTCTCAGCAAAGATTAAAATGTATAATTTTTTAATTTCTTACAGAGAAGTAATTATTTTATTGTAATAGGGACACTGAAGAGAGAGCGTTTGATATATACCATTATCGGCGTATAACACGCACTTTTTCTCCCTGAAAATAGGGGGCAAATAATAGGTGCGTGTTATACGCCGATATTCCCCCCCCCCCCTCCTCATCCTCAACCTCCCTCCTCATTCTAAACCCCCCTCCGCATTCTAACCACCCCTCCTCATTCTACCCCCCCCTCCTCAACCTAAACCCCCCTAAATACCTCCCCCTCACTTACCTGCTTCTGCTCCAGCCTCCGCTCCACTCTTTGACCCGGCGCGCATGTGACGTCATGTGATGTGGAGGGGGGTTTAGAATGAGGAGGGAGGTTGAGGATGAGGATTTTGCTTCAAAGTTCTTTATTTGAATTATTTTTTTTTTTTTTCCTGAAATGAGGTGCGTGTTATACGCCGGTGCGTGTTATACGCCGATAAATACGGTAATTTAAATGTAATATAATTTTAGATAATTTAATTTAAATATGTCTCAAGATGAACAATTTGACTTACTGGCATTCCAGCTTCCTTCTTGATTATGCTGACCAGCTTCTAGAAGGTTGGAATGCCACCGAGGATCTTGCGCTGATTGAGAGCAATTAACAGAGCAATTAACATGCAGCGGCAGGAGGGAGGACATATGGACAGAATTACAGCACAAAGTCCTACATTTTATTATATTTCTTAATGGGACCCTTTTAAATGTATATGTTTCATCCTGCATAGTGAGATCCTAATTCTATAAAGTTTTGTATTATTTTTTTTTTTTATTATTTCCTTGGGTAGTTTGTGCTAAGTAGAGCAGCTCACATGAAGCTAGGCTAGGAGAGAAGGATATTCTGTTAGCTAACTTATCACAGAAGCTAATGGCTAATGTGATCTAGCCCTATAATTATGCATTTAAAAGAGCATGCTTTAAACATTATAAAAGTGTTTGCTTGCATGTTAAATGTGTTAAAATGTTCATTTAATCTGTACTATTGGAGGAAAATCAAGTCTTCCTTCTAACTCTAATTTGGGTGTGTCAGGCAACAGCACCGGTCGTGTCACTGAGCTCAATGGGACAATCAGCTACTCCATCTAGTGGCTGGACCTGGTACAACTAAAAAAATATTTTAGGGGGTGTTCCTGAATTTTTTTTCCAAAAGCGGTTGGCCTAGAAATTGAAAGGATATATTTAACCGTTAGAACACTCATTTTTGTTGGAAAAAAAAACATCTGCAATGTTTAAGACCTGTTTTTTAAATGTATGATTGCAAATGTGTGACTTCAATGTCCTTTTAAGGAGACAGTAGCCACTTTGATTAAGTTTACATCTACCCTATTATAATAGCTTATCATTTAAGTAGATTAAATTTACATTTAAGGATTTTATAGATATTACTGTGTTATATTTTATATTAGTTGCCCAGTCACAAATGTGTGTCCACAGCACCTGTTATCCACTGTAGTCAGTTTGTGTGTATGTGTATACATCAGTTCTTGCTAATCCTTGCTTAGCACAGCTGCAAGTTAACAGTGCCAAACATTCATTCACCTTATCTAACCCAAATATCTCTACCCATGCCCCTACCCAAACCCTAGTCATAATATCTACAATAAAACCAACCCCAAGATCTGGATTCCTAATTAGAGACCAGCTACTACTAGACAAGTGGACTGTGAACATTGGTGAATGACGTAGGTGTCTAGTCAGGTTACTTGATGGACCATTAGACAGACTGAACTTCAACAGACCCTACCATGTAGTCATATATTTTAAATATACTCCTTTGAAGAGCTACACTTATAAACAGAGAATTTAAAATTTGTATAACACTGCCTTATATTTATTAAATTTTATTAACAAAATTATTATGCACTTTGTTTTCTGCTACCTAAGGTAGGAGCTTATTTAGCTGCTCAATCTGCACAGTGATGATATGGCAGCTAAAACTGCCGGTGCTTTCATTCGAGTAGTGCAAATCTGGTTAGTTTACAGGAACACGCCATGCTGAGTAAGTAGCAGACTGACTCAGCACAGATAAGAAAATGAGCCCCATACCAAGAAATAATTGCATGCAAAATTAAAAAAATAGCAAGGTATATTTATTTTTATATGTTTGCCCATTTTGCCCATCTTTATTTATTCAAAAAACATATGGAAAAAATCCATCACAGTCGCCCTTTAAAACATTATATTTTGAAAATTATTAAGTAATTTTTTGTATGACAAATGAATGATCTTTAGTGTACTAAATTACATTAAACTTAAAAAAAGGGGCACTTTCTTTGCCTCCTATTGTCATGAACTATTACATGACAAGGAGTTGGTGGGACTCTTTATAGTCTTTGAACATGCATAACCTTATGTTTTTATTAACATATTTTTTTTGCTAAATTAGCACAGATAATACTTTCACCGTGGGTACTAAATTATATTTTTGATCTATGTGTCTGTTCTTTTAGTAATTAGTTTAATATAATTTGGTTACATGCAATGAAAACATGTAAGGTTTTCACACACTCTATTAAATGTATGATAAAAATGGCATTACAAAGTAAGTAAAATCAGTTAAACTGAACTGTAGAGTGAAATATTTATTTGCTTAAAAAGGTCCTGTATAACATATGACCAAATGTTTTTTTATGATATTATATTGCATTTGTCTTTAAGGCTGGTGATGTTAAAAAACTGGAAGTACCACTAAAAATATAAATGAAGAATCTGGCAATTTATGAAAAATATTATTTGGTATTTAGAAATTATTTTCATAATTCCCTATAATTAGTATTTTACTAATTGTACTACTAAGCTATGTTTTGCTAATTTTGAATGTGTACCCCATTTTCAGAGAAAGCATAACAATATAAGTAACTATGAATGTACTCATCAAATTATGTAAAAAATTAAATTTAGATTTAATACCATTGTTTACCAAAATGAGATATCTATAAATAAATAGGACTCAAGAACTCTTAAAATAACTTTGTCAGTTTTATAGTCAAAATGACATTTTACACAGACAACAGGAACACACCTATATTTTTGTGCAAAAAATAGTTAAAATAAAACCTCTTATTTTTACATTCTGATATACATATTTAACAAGGTTTATGGCACCATGACCAGATTCAAATTGAAACAAAAAAAAATGTAATTGCTTTTGTTTATACCTTTCTTTTAGTGCTGGCACATATCACCATTTAGACCGTTCAATCCGCTCTAACAAAATCTCACACTCAAAACAAAATTATTGCACAAGAAGCCACTAAGGGCCAGTAATGGTCAAATTCCTTGTTGATGAAATCTTATCAACTTAATTACAAAAATATAACATAACACACCCAGAATTAACAGTTTATATATTTTTACCATTAGCTTTATAATTTTGTTAATGGCAGATTTGAGTTATATATTGTTCATTGCACTCATGTTTTGAGTGGAAGCCTTCAACGTTAAGGCCCATACTCTTCCTCTTATAGTTGGACATCCACTAGCATACCTTCCACCAGTCTATGAACCTGCACAGACTATGCAATATGAGCTTTATTTTAAGCAGATGATTATCTTGATTTTTAAGGTTTATTAGCCTCGGAAGTTTCGCCATAAAAGAACAACCCAATAGGCATCCAACAAAAATATTGTTAATCCCAACCTTAGTTACTGTAAAATGGTTTTCATTCCTTATTTCTTGCAAAGTCTTATCTTTTGTCCAAATTTTTCCTCAACAAAAAAATTATAGAATTTCTTGATTTCTGAAGAGCAATTATTGAAAGATATTTTCAAGAATTTTTGCTACACCACAGTCTCTACTCCAATTAGTTTTGGCGTCAGAATTCTGGGAGTAATCCCATTATTTAAGTCTTCTTCAAATTCCAATAACTGACCCATAAAGTTCAGGTTGGGAGAAATGATTGGTCGCTTTCCTTTGACAAACTTATAGGCATCAGTCATCGTCATCCTTGTGTGCTTCATCAAGTAGGCAATCACGATGGTAGCTGAACGCGAAACTCCTGCCTGGCAATGAATGAGGAGCCCTTTTCCACACTGATGAGCTTCCTCTGAAAAATAAAAAATACAGTACTTAAATACCGTGTTTGTATTAATAATATTCTTTTTGTCAAAGCACAATTTTCTTTTTTGGGGATAAAAAGAATTGAAAACAATCTTCATACTTAATAATAAAATAAACAAATACTGTACAAACTAAAATTAAATATATACATATATATATATATATATATATATATATATATATATATATATATATATACACTGCCAACAGAAGATCAGTGATAAAGATAAATGGCTGATGTCAATACAAAAAAGTTTGATTAAAGTCCAAATTCTCAATCATTTCTCTTAAATGTTCCATTTATTGTATATATAAACTGCAACAAAGATTTCTTCTTGAAACACTTTCTATCTGAAGAAGAAACCTTTATGGGTTTTTTTTTTAATCTCTCTCCTCATATACAATATTTTTTAGACTAATAAATATAAATTTTCTCATTAATGATGTTTATAAAAAAAAAATTGATCCATTTTGCTTGCTCATTGTTTCAGATACAGGTGGTCACATAAATATGTAATAAATAGCAAATTATGTCCTTTGTTAAATTTGAGAATAATCCCTAATCCTGAGATTTAGCGATAATTTTGTCTCTGCATTATTTGTGAGCAAAAACTATATAGTAGATACAAACAAACTACTCTCTAGAGATCTCCGGTAGATCTACACTCCATTGTCTAGGGAGACAAAAGACTTGTTAATGGGACAAAGAGGTGTGGCAATAACACGTAAAAATATAGTGTATATACTAAATTAGGGGGTAGGAAAACTTTTCTCATCAAGGAGCGCTGACTAATAATAAATAACTGTCAGGACAGGAGTAGAAGTCGGAGAAAATAATTATCTGTCTCACTTTAAAGTTTGTTTTCTAAACTATACACTACTCATTTTTCATTTAAAACACATTGTATAAACATGCTATTTAAATGCATGAGAGAAAATGTGAGACTACAATGCCATTTAAATTGCATTCTCTATTGGTTTATGTGGTTTAAACTTGTAATCACCATACATTGAAATGTTGTTTAAGTGGGAAGGTGAAAAGAAAAGCATACTATAGTATAAAACTCTCCAAGTGGAGCAAATATAAATAAATCAAAAACATAAAAGGTTTTAATATGAAGATTAAAAAACTAAAAACTTTTCCATATTTGTATATTTACCTATTGCACTGTATGAATAATTAAACATTTTTTCCAAACATTTATAATTGTAGAGATATAAAAAATGTACCTCTCATTTAATTTTTCTATATTTTTTAAGTTTAATATAGGCCTACTACTTAAAAAATAATGTTAACACACAAGGAGAATGCACATATAGGAAATAATTAGTGGACAAGAAAACTAGTTTCTAGCTAATTTCTGTGGCCCTCATTCTATTATCGGCCGTAAATCGGCCGCAAAGCTGCGATTCCTTGCGGGGCTCCCGTTACCTTGCAATTCAATTATACGGCGCCGCAAGGATATCCCCTTACGTATATCTTGCAATCGGCCGTAAGCTCAGAAATCTTTAAATGCAAAAATAAATTCAAGACGGCACTGTAAAGCTCTGTAAATGCTAGGGATCATTATGGGGGACATGAGGATTATTGGGACCCCCCTCTCAAGCTTGCACATCAGCCCAAATCCGAGATTACATTAACTGTTTATTTTCCGGCCGCAGCGTGGGCGGGTCTGAGGTGCTCCAAGCCCTCTGGGCTTTTTACATGGATATGTGACATAAATTTTAAAAAAAATGTATTTACGGATTTGAGTGTAGGGGAATGTTGTGCTATGAATGCTAACAACTACAATCACTTTATAGTCTCATAAGAGTGCAGGATGGCTTTATTATGGCTTTAAAATGTGCTTAATTGTGTGCCTGCGGGACCTTTTTGCTGCAAGTAAGCTGCGGCTCAGTTTTAGCCTTGCAGAGAGGTTTCCCGGAGCAATAGAATAGCAACCAGGATTTTTTTACGGCCGAAACTCTTGCGGCCGGTTAAGATCAAAGGCTTTCCTCCGGCGAGTGCGTCCGCAAGGTATAACAAGGCGCCGTCCGCAAGCCTGCCGGAATCCACGGCCGGAAGGGAATAGAATAGGCAAATAGCTTGCGACCGGTCCTTGCGGCCCGCATCTCCTACGGCCGATAATAGAATGAGGCCCTGTGTGTGTATTTGTTCAGGACTATAACATAATAATCTAAAACTGGGATTGATAACCTAAAAAGGGAACTTGGCAAGACAAAATTTAACTTTTTTTAGCTACATACAACGCTATGATTTTATCTCAGAAGAAGCCCATAAGACCCAGCAAATATACATACTTCAGTCCTACATGAATTATTCCTCTTTTTTTCAGAATTATTTGTACAGCTCCTGTATGGTATTGTGTGGCTCAGAATTCCAATTTGCAGCACAGAGTGGTTGATAAGGGTGGGGTTGTGAACCTAGCTCTATGATAACATTGGGGGTATTGTTTTGGCCTCCACTAATTAGCACATGACGGAAATGAATAAATATTCACAAGCTTCTCATTTGCATATTAAAACAGCTTAAATAATCCTGAATAATTCAGGAATGGTACGCTTAACAAAAAAAAGGCTATTACAACATATACCCAATCTTCATGCTCTTTAAGAATAAGTTAAGGTAACAAGTTGAGTTACAATATAAAATATCTCCACTTCCTATATCTTCAATGGATCCTATTTATAAAGCAGAGATACATTGTAACTCTATTTAATAAATAGTGTCTATAAAAAGTAAAGGAAATTGTCATTTTTAACCCCACTTTTGCCCAGTTTGATAAATACACCCCATTGTTCTTGGAATTTGTTCTCTCCTTGTGTTTTCTGTGATTACCTTTCCTTTAACTGAACCCTTTGTAATGAAAAAAAAAATATTACAACCATAGAACAACCACATTATTACGGGTACATTAAAAGAATTAGGAAAATCTTTGCTTAATATTATCATTTAGTCATTTTGAGGAAGTCCCATTCAACCTCTGACAGAAGAATGTAAAGCCTGCTGTGATGTTTATTCTAATTTACAGAATTAAAAACAATATCAAATTTTCTACATATAAAGAGAATGCAAACTTTAATTTCTAAATGTTCAAGAGTGTCTTAATTAAATACATAAAGCAATTTTTGACTTATTCATGTGGGTTGCCTTCATCCTACACTACTTCGATCTATAGCGCTAATACCAACTTCTAAATTGTAACGCAAAATTCAAATCCTAAATCTTTACTTTCAACCTAACTCCAAACTGTAACCCCTAGAACTAAACCAAACCCCCTAACCATAAGCCTCTGCAAAACCCTCACATACATCAATGAGGATAATTTCCAAGATTGGAAACTCTGTTACAGATGACAAAACAAGCATTGTCGATGTCCTATGTCTATCTTAATGGGTCAATTGCCAATATATATTTTTGTTGTTACTAATAAAATAGAGTCCCGCTGTCCTCACGATGTGTGCCTGCTGCTCTAATCACCCCTTTCGGCACTCATTGCAGCTAAGTCCCTCTGGTCTCATGTTGCGCGCCTGCAGTGCTCAGCTTCACCCCTCCAATTAGCGCCTTTGGCGTTCATTGCAGCAAAGTCGTGCAGGCCTCGCAATGAGCGCCTTTGGCACTTATCGCAAGGGTCACAGTTGCAAAGCGTGACAGCAGTTCGCAGTATGACAACTATATATATGATAATCAACATTTACATTCAAACAAATGACTAAGATTAAGAAAAATATTTTAAAAAAATTAAAGGAATTAATATTTATATATATATAATATTATATTATATCTCAATTTACAGTAAAGTGTGGCTTGTACAATTTTTCATTATCAAACTTACCAATGAATTCAAATGCTTCTTCAAAGTACTGCCTGAGATTTTGCTTATTGCTATCTGTTGCTGGTAGCCTTTTGTAATTAAATATTCCTTTCTCATAGTGATAAAGAGGGAGGTGCGTTGTCACGTTGACCACATAGCCAATGTTCATCCTTTGCATCTTTTCCAAGTCCTGGGCATCGTGTTCATTTCCGAGGAAGAGGAAGGGTAAAATGGGAGTGAGCTCAGCGTTCTCAATGTCTGGAGTGGTGGGGACGGACTGAGGTAGAGTGATTGGCACAGCTGAAGCTCCTCCTCCTTCAGAGCAGTCTTGAAGTTGGAGGGAGTTATCGCAGAGGTTTTCATGGTTTTGTTTAAAACTAGTAAGCCCTCCTAAAAGAAAACAAAATTAAATCACATTTAATTTCTAATAGTTCAAAAAAAGGAATAAAATATAAACATTTTTTTTTATTAATTTATTTCTTGTATTTTTTAGAAATGTATTTTATTTATTTGTTATTTCTATTTTTTGTATTTTTTATTTATATATGAAACATTGCTGCAGACTGATTAACAACTAGGTAGCTTTGATTGTCACATACTCAAACTAACTGGACTGTAACTTCTTTGATGGTGCTCATTGCTAGAGTAACATTATCCAATAAATAAAATAAATTGTTACGTATTCATTTAAAAATCAGTGGCGGGCAATTGGGTCCTGCAGTGGCTACAAACAGTCCAGGATTTCTGCATTAGCATATCGGGGTTATAGTTTCATTCATTCCGATTGGTTCACATGTGGTCAAGCAGATAGATATTAAAACCCTCATACAACCAAGTTTTCCACCAATGATATAAACAAACACTTTAACCATCAATACAGTTCAAAAGTCCCAAACTACACATAATGCACAGAGTTACAGAACCTTAAGAAAACTGTAAAACTTTTCTTATTAATATGATATACAGAGGTTCTAAACATGGTATTTTTTAACATTAAACTACATTAACATTTGCAGTTGTCAACCAGCCTTTCTTATTTACCAAGGATATAATGAAATCTCAAGTGTCACTATTTAAAAAAACACAGGATATCTCTTACGCAAGACAGGCAAGCATCTTCCTTGTGAGGAATCTGTATGTGGTCCAATGAGCAATGGTCATAACCGAACGTGGAACAATGGTTCAGGAAGAAATGCAACCAGGTTGTGTATTGTCACCTTATTTATTCAACATACATGCAGTGTACATCATGTGTAAGGCGAGTCTGGACAAACCTAAATCAATACTGAGAAATATCGACAACCTCAGATATGCCATTGATACTACTCTGATGGCTGAGTGAGGAGGCACTATAAGACCTATTGATGAGGGTGAAAGAAGCCAGTGCAAGAGCTGGTCTGCTGCTCAATGGTAAAAAGATGAAGATTATGGCAAACGCCAATCTAAGTTCATGTCAAATAAATGGGAAAAAAGTGGAGGAAATGCAGATGATGACTGCAATCGTTAAATTATAAGACATGCTTCTGAGGAGGAAAGCTATGGCAAGTCTTTACAAAAAAAGCAAAGATATTACACTTTCAACAAAGGTCTGAATATTTTGAAATATGGTATTCCCAGTAGCAACAAATGGATGTGAGAGATGGACCATAAAGAGGTCTGAGAGCTGAAGAATTGACTCCTTTGAATTGTGGTGTTGGATTAAACCAATTAGAGACCCTTGGACTGCAGGAAGCTTCAAATAACCAATGCTACAGAGAATTAAGGCACAATTTGCTCACTGGAAGGTTTGATCATGAGGCTGAAGCTTAGGTTTTGTAGCCATATCATGAGAAGACATGGATTACCTAGAGAAGACGCTGATGCTGGGAAAGATTGAGAAAGACAAAGAAGCAGACAGCAAAGGTGGAGATGGATAGATGAGGTCATTGAAGAAATTATATGAGTTTGAGGGAGCTCAGAGGGGCAGTGACTTACAGATGCGCCTGGCAGTCCATAGGGTTATGGAGAGTTGGACAAGACTAAATGACTAAACAACAACAACAAAGACAGTTGTATATATATATATATATATATATATATATATATATATATATATATATACTTAAAGGGCCACTTAATTCGTGCACAATTCGGATCACACCACAGTAAAGATCTTCTAAAAGCATGTTGAAATACTTTTAGAATTTGAATATGTGCATTTTTCAATGAGGAACCGATTAAATTAAAATCAGTGATTACATATATAACAGGCTGCTCACTTGCTTTTGCATTGCAGCAGCCAATCAGGTTGCAGGGGTGTGTCGCCCATTCATTTCAATGGTAAGACTGCTTCTACATTCTGAAAACATTTTGTTTTAATCTATAGTTCTTCAAAAGAGTAAGTTTAAATGTATGGCTATAATGATCCTCTAATAAGCCCAATGCTCTAAAATACATATGAACTTGGAGAAACATGACAGGGTTGAAAAATAGGAATTTGTCCTTAAATGTAGGACAGTTTGGGCAAAAAGGGCATATGGCAAGATTTTCTTAAAAGAAGGACTGTTGGAAAATATGCGTTATCATAGAAATTAAACTCATCTATTTTAGTTTAACACAAAATATAACTGAAAGTGAGAAAAGCAGCATATTTCTGAAGTGAATTAATCTCAATAAATTTCAAGCATCCTTAAATTAAGAAGAAACATCAAAAATCTGTCTTGTTTGCAAGAGAGTATTCATGTAATAATCAACCCAGTGGACCTGTAAATCCGACAGCAAAAACGGATTATTGGTTATGGAACCATGGATCTGTTAGGTGTTCAGGTTCATTTTCCATTCCTAGCGAGGGAATCTTCTCTAATACAGAGTTCGTCATGTAAGAGGCTTCACATTCAAAAGATCATTTTAAAGAGCTTTAGAAACTGGCAGTGAAATTGTACTAGCAGTTTTTCTATACAGTAAATAATTTCTGAAATATTTAGAAAGTATTTTGTTGCTCTTGTAAGCTAATGTTCAGCTCAGAGCACTTAATAAGAGTGTGGGGGGGGGGGGGTGGGGGGGGATATAACTTCCAGACAATATTGCAGGGTATATATTTTTTCCACTTAAGAGACATACAAGCAGACTGTAATGAGACCAGCTAATTAATATGCATGAGCCACTATTTTGCATATAAATAAAGCAACAACAAACTGGAATTTCCATGAACGGATTCACTTTAGAAAAAACAGCCTTTATATAGTCTGATTTTATTGGGCGTGATCATATGATCCAACCATATTTTAAGCAAGCCCGTAATTTACTTCTTAGCCAATCGTAAATTAGTCCATCATCATGATGTCAGTAAAACATGGAAGTTAGACGTAATCTGCAATCGGAAGCGAAGAACTAATTAGTGCCAATAAGTCATATTTTCCGATCGGGCTCGCAATCAAGCAATCTATAAAATGAATTAGAGCATCTGTTTTAGTCCATGTGGGTTTCATGATATGTATTAACCCCTTCAGTCCCAGGATCGAGATTACTCATAAAAAAAACATTTAAAAATAATATTTTGTAATTGCATATTTGTGGGTTTGAGACTGCTGTGCAATTAATTCTAATGTCTTTCCATGTCTTCCCGTGTGTTTAAAGTGCAGTATTGTGTGTTTAATTGCTGTTACAGCTTTAATACGTATTTGTAAAAAACCCTCACAATTCCTATTCAGTACTCTTAATATTTTTGACAGAAAAGTGATACCTTTTTAGTTCTTGCACATATCGATTTTGTGTAACTTTAATTATTTAGAGCTCGTAATATTCGAGCTGTGCTAAAACCAATGGAGTTCTAAGGCCAAATTTGTGTCTTTGGCTGGCCCGCAGTGATTGTGGGCGGGGAACTCGTAATCAGATTGCGAGTAGAATCTGTGGCAATGTTAAGAGCAGTGTTACGTGTGTATAAATTTACAAATTGGGCAAAAGAATAGGGCCATGAATTACTTGCAGCATTGTCTATCCATCTCTAACAACAACATTGTATCCTTATTTTATTACTATTATCCTTTACTTGTATAGCACCAACATGTTTGATAGCGCTATAAAGGGGTTAAGTACAAGACAAAAAACAATATTAACACATTGCAAAAGAATGGAGGGCCCTGCCTTTGATCTGAAAGTCAAACATACATAGTGCTTGTTCCCAAAGCACCTTGCAAGATGGAAAGTTTGCAAACTTACAGTCTTAAGTGTAAACCACTGATTCCCAACCACTCCTCAAAGACTCATCGACAGACTATGATTTAGGTTTAACACTGAGAGAATATGGGTTAGGTAACTAGAGGCTCCAGAGCCTGTGTTAAACCTAAACCATAACCTGTCTGGAGGTCCTTGAGGAGAAGTTTGAGGTTCACTACTGTAGATGGTTCTTTTTTAAATTGGAAGATGTTCTACAACGTTTAACTTAATCTCTTGTACAAAATAACCTTATTTGTTAAGCAACTGTTCAATCAAATACAGAATTGTGTTTAACAGGCAACAAGCAATGAGAAAATCCATAAAATCACTTGCAGTGCAAATCCATGTCATCTGCTTAAACTATTGCAATATTCTGCTTCTTATCGATTTTGTCTACTAATAAAACTGGATTATGGTTTCCTTTTATGATTTACTTATTTAATCACAAAAGAAAAATTCAAATATTGAACCATTAGAAACATTTTTTCCCCATCACTTAAGTGCACTGTAGAAATCAACAATAAAACTTAAATCCTTTTGTGGACTGTATTTGCAAAACTCCGAGGTCAGCAAGCTATGGCTTAAGAGATACATTTAGTTCTGTGTAGATCAAAATGTGTCACCCTCAAATCAGATTTCAGCTGTGAATTTAGGGTAGTGTCAGTTTGCCTAATTTATTTTATAAGGTGTCAGCAACCCATACCACCTTAAAATACAAATGTCTTGGCGCAATAAAAGAAATCATATGTTACATATGTTTAGTTGCAATATATATGGCGGCTTTTTTGATTATCTCGAACATGCTTTGGCTTTTTAACCAAAAAGGATGTCCGACACCTGCTCTAACTAGTGTGTATCAGGCACTGCACCAGGTTATGGATCTCCATGGAGAAATACATTACTCCATCTAGACCAATGGTTCTCAACTTTTCAGATCAAGGTCTACTGGCTAGTTACCTTCCAGTGATCTTGAACAGGGGTGTAGGAGTCAAAGAAACTCTGGGGTGGGGGATACCACATAGAATATAAAAATACCACACAACTGCATCTCCTTTTTTCCTACACCCATGCTCACGGGGAACGGCTGTGAGATTGTGAACATTTTTTAATGGTTATACCACATGAGACGCAATTAATTTTCATTTAGTTTTGCACTGATCTGCAGAAGCATTCATAAATCCTCAAAATATAACTAATGATAATGGATTTCTGTGGTGAAAGGGCTTGTATACCTCAATGAAGTTGTGAGCTAATCCATGTAGGGTCACATAAGATGTCCAGGTCATAGCAGGAAGGTTAGACAAAGCATGGTCCACTGGGGAAGCAACTACCCATAACCTGCTTTCCCGAAGAAGGCCACAATCTGGTAGACTTGATAGTTAAAACTCCACCCATTACCTCTCTGTTTTTACGCATGAGCAGTGTTAGCCAATCATATCCCTTCACATATATGGCTTCCAAACTCCACTGTTAGCAAGCACAGCTCCTACATTGAAAAGGGATGTTATTGACCTAAACTTGAAGCCAACAGCCTGCCAGTCTGTCAGTTCCTTAAAGATTTTTTTTTAATTAAAATTGTAAAAAAAAAAAATATGCAATAAAATATTACAACAATGTTTAAAGCATTACACATTCATCATTCTTTTTTATTCTTTTGGACAGGATAAGTCTTCTGGTGACCTACACTTGTCCAAGGACTGTCCACTGAGAACCTTTGAGGGCGATCCTGGCATTACTGATAAGCTGGACAGCTTTATAACCTTTGAATCACTTTATTTATTTGTTGTTTATTTTATACAAGAAAGATCCTAGAAATGAAGTCAGCTCTTCTATAAGCATGAGATATATGGGAGCTCCAGGCAGAATGTATTAACTCAGAAGGTTACAAGCCTGGGATAGTCCGCAAAAAGCTTAAAACATTCTCAAGAACCCTTACTAAACAAGCCCAGAAAGGCCCAGAGGCCACATCTGCACAGGATGACTCAGCCGGTGTCACAGATAACTAACATATTTGGCATGTGTGTGAGGTAGGTAATCCAGAGGAAGCCGGGTGCTATTCCTTACATAGCATTTAGTGGTCATGTAGCCATGAGTTTTCTGCTATTTTTGGTCGGCTCTTCCTTTCAAGCCCATATTATGATTCAATGGGAGCGAAGCCATGACCTTAACAGCGGGTTACTGGAGCGTTGTGCCAAAATACTATGATTGGTAAGTGATGAAAACATTATAGATGAAGTCCGGCTATATACGTATGGACTGATCCTTTTCCATGTAACTGTGGATTAATTCCCAGTATTTACAGGGTCAATGCAACGGTCCAATTTTATTTAGTTTCAAGTACTAAATAATATATTGCAATTAAAAAAGATTGAACTCTCGGGAGCAACTGCTTTAGGTAGGATAATCACTTCCCTGCAGCGCAAAGTAACTTATACTCTTGCCTAAAAGTTAAACAGTTTGTAAATGATGGGAGGAGCTCCAGCCTGAAGAAAACAGCTATTTTCAGTGTAAGTTTTTTCACAAAGGATCAACTTTTTTAATCACAAAAATTTGAAAAGCTGTTTATACTAATATATATTAGGTAAATTTTATGAAGTAAAACAGTGGCCCTTTAATTAATTTGTTACTCATTTCAAATCAATATATAAAAACTGAGAATTTAGCATGGATGCTAATGCAAATCAAATGATCCCAAAAGAACCGCTGTACTCCTATATTAAAAATATATTATTTAGAAAAATGACACTTGCAAGCAGACAAAATATTACCATTTATATGCTATGATGTTTCAGTGGAATGTACCTACTTGGTTTCTGATAAGATGGGAGGAGGCCTTGAATGGAGAGGAAACTTCTATCTGCACAATGGGAATGTGGCAGCTAAAGCTGCCAGTGCTTGCAGCAGGGCTGATGGGAAGCTTATTAGTTTAGAAGGACATACCCTCGTGAGAAAGTATCTGAATAAATTAGTCCAGAAAAGAAAATTAAGAGTTACAAATTAAAAATTTGTGTCTTTATTTATTTATTTACTGTTTTCTAAAAATATTTTGTCTGTTCTCCAGTTTAGTTATTCAAAAGACCATATAGAAAAAATGTCCCCACTTTAAATAGAAATAACCCAACCTTTAAATAGAAAACACGCCAAGAAAAAACATTCCGGTAATTGTTGCGAATATGGTATTATTTCAAGATAAGATATATATTTTTGTACTGTTAACAACCAAATGGGTTTTAGATAATAAAATACAGCATACTTTCCTTTTGGGGTAAATTAAAGCCAATTTTTGTCTTGGCAATGATAAATGAGACATCTCACCCCTCGTGTTCCCTATTGTTGAACAAGAAGCAGATCAGATAACTAATTCTCCATTAACAGTGTTTTCTCTTTGCAAGGCATATAAGGCACATTCTTTATTGAAGGATCACTTGACTGGTGGCCAAGTCTTTTAGAGTAGCTATGCATTGCCAAAAATGTTCAGTTTTGCAGTTTCACAGTTTTTGAAGAAATCTTGTATAGAAGCAACACTTACTTACCTACCACAGTAAGTACATGTGCTGTACTATCCATGAACATGTACTCACTGTGGTGGCTAAGTATTAATTATTATTGTTTTATTTGTAATGTGCCAACATATTCCTTAGCTCTGTATAGGGGATAAAGACAAGAAAAAATACAATAATAACAACTGTAGAAAATAGAGGGCTCTGTTTTGAGCTTAAAATCTTGTGCTTTTTTTAAAGTACCCTACAAGATTGGAAACTAGCTACTTACAATCTAAGTACCACTATATCCAGTCAAATAACCCATTAATTTGAATTATCAACCCAAACTAACTGGGTTTTTTTTAAACAAAAGTATTGTGCATGTACTAAAAAATTTTGCTAAGCTAAATGTATTCAGTTGCTTCTGTGTGCTATTGTATTGCGAATTGTGACATAGTATGCTAATTTGTAATAGATTATTCTAATTTTTTGTAAAAGGTTATACAGTGTATAATTTGTTCCTGAGGAACGGCGGATTTTGAATTTGATGAATATAATCATTTTTTTTTACTGAGGAACGATCATGGCAGAAGTTGAAGAAGATCAAAGGAATCATTGTTTAGAAGGAGAGTCAACTTCCATTAAATACCAGGAAACTCCAAGTCTGGTGATTAGTGCCTTTTTTGGCCCTTTCCTAATGATTGACCAGCACTCCATTTAGCAAAGAACGTGTCCAATGTTATATAAGTGTATTCTTTTGCCTAAAAAAAAGTGACTAATATTGGATTTGATGAATATAGGGGCTGATGAATATATACATTGACCTTCTGAAGACAGGCTCTCTTCCTTGTCAACTGATTAGACCAGTGGTTCCTTAAGATACCCCAGACAAGTCAGGTATTTGATTTAACAGTATGAATACAGGTAAGGCAATTTGTATTCAACATGAGCCTCTAATTTTCTCACCTGTGTTCACAGGTAAATCGAAAATCTGGCCTATCTGCGGTGCCTTGAGGACTGGATTGGAAACCACTGGATTAGACTGTGATAGGCAAACAGATGGAGAATTAGACAAATTAAAAAATCATGTTGCCTTTAGTTTATTAACTATATATATATATATATATATATATATATATATATATATGTAACAGTGCTCAATGTCAAGCAGCAGCTTCAAATGCAAATAAAATATCAGCATGTATTAAGAAGGGTATAGAAGCAAAGGAAGCAAATATAATTCTACCACTATACAAATCCCTTGTACGCCCTCATTTGGAATATGGAGTACAGTTTTGGGCACCACTACATAAAAAGGACATTTTAGAGCTGGAAAAAGTACAGAGAAGGGCAACAAAACTAATAAGGGAAATGGAGGTGCTAAGTTATGAAGAAAGACTAACCAAATTAAACTTATCTGCTCTAGAAAAAAGGTGTTTATGAGGGGATATGATTACCTTATATATATATCAAGGGTCAATACAAGGCTTTGTCAAGTGAACTTTTTGTGCCAAGAGGTTTTAAACTGACAAGAGGACATCCTTTGAGATTAAAAATAAAAATATTTCACCTTAAAGAAAAAAAAAGGGTTCTTCACATTAATCTGTGGAATTCTCTACCAAATGAAGTGGTGACAGCCGATTTGATAGATATCATAAAAAAATGGATTGGATATATTTTTTTAATAAAAAAGGGCATTCAGGGTTATCCTAAACAATTAGATAGGGAGTATTGATTCAGGGAGGATCAATTTGTTTCCACTTTTGAGACCATTGGCAAAGTTTCACAGTTTTGTTTGCATTCCTCTGAATCAATGAACATTTAATCTGCATATATCAGGGAGATCTAAAAATCTTGAACTTGGACAAAAAGTGTTTTTTTAACCTCAATTAATATGTAACATATATATATATATATATATATATATATATATATATATATATATATATATATATATATATAATATTATATTTACACACACAAACAAAGAAATACTTAACTATTTTGTTCCACTTTCAGCACCTGCAGCTACGTCCCCACTTAAATATCTAAAACAGAAGTGACTCATTTGCTAAACCGAGATAGGCATTTGATACTTGCAGTTTATTGTTACATGGGGAGACGCCTACACATGGGAAGATGAACTCTGCTTACAGTCTAAACGAGGGTGTTGGCTTCAAAATATGAGGAAGAGCTGGCTGGTGTAAACAATTAGCATGATTTATTGATGCTTGCTGCTCACTTTCTGCTACAAGAACTGTAAAATAAAAATGAGCTTTATTTGCTTGGTGTACGTGATAAAAAATAAAATAAAAAGACGAAAACATGTGGCAAATATTAACCTCTTCTCTGGGAAAGCCTGTTTTGGTACTGTTGCTTTCTTGCAAGGATAAATGGGCCATGTATTGTGGGAATTGTTGAGAAAAACAGTAATAAAAAGAATGTATTGGAGAAATTGTGTATTTGATACATATGCATTTGAGGCTGATGATCCCTCCCAAATAAACAAAAAAGGCATAATTATCAGGCATTGTGTTGCCTATAATTTTCATTTGTGGGCTCTTAAAGGGTATATTTGGGGTCAATGTCTGCTCTTAGTGGGGCTTGAAAAGGTCAATAGGACCAATCCTATCCATGGATCTGAACCGGTTTGTTAACCCTCTCACACAAGAGTTGATGAAAAACAGGATACTTTCCCTCAATAAAACACACCATGTCTATGTGTTCCAAACAGAGCACGATTGTTATTTCTATTAACTCCTCTTTATACCCCAACACATACAAAAGAACAATGGTATACCTGAACATAAGTAAACAGGGTTTCCTAAGGTGTAACCGGGCACCACCAAGTCTATCTAGCCTGGTCAACATGACTGGCTTATCAGTGGCAACTTTGTTATAAAAACAGTGGCCGTGTCTCCAGACAAGGAGATATTCTTCCTAGTAGGCAATCCGTATTTGAAGACTCAGTGTGGCGAGGCAGGATAATAAGTAGGGATAAGTTAATGGGGGTTGGAGTCACTGTGAGTACGAGAGGGTCAAGCCATACCTGGTCAGCTGACCTTTAATCACAGGCTGGACCTGCCTGGGGCTAGCTATTATATTTTATTACCCCCTGATATTTACACGTTGCATATAAACAGTTCAACCATATAATCAATAAAATAAGTATTCCCATTCCCCAACATGGCTTATGCTTAATAATTTTAACAAGTGTAGAGTATTTTAAGTGAAAGGTAAAGCAATGATAATAGCTTCTCACTTAGTAGTAGTACCAGCAGCTCTTCTCCAGTCCCCACTGGCTCTGTGAGGATCCGGTGATCTATACATTTGGGTCCTTTTTCTCAAATCAAATATTTATGTTTAAATCTTCTTTTACCATTTGGTTTAAAAAAACAGAAAATCTTCAAAAACATACTGTACAAAGAAAAAGCACAGTGGCCAAGCTGATAAATGGAGGCCCTGGTGCTACACTTAGGACACGTAAGGAAATACACACCACTGGCAAAGCAACGCAGCCTGTGGCAACAATACAGTAAATCACTGCCTCTCCTCCATTCCTTTTCTGTCCATCTCTTCTTTCTGCCTTTGACTCTCATTCTCCATTCTTTCTGAATTTAGGGCAGAACAATCATTCATGGTCTTATAATAACAGATTGCTACAGTGTGGGTTTTGGGTGGCCAATGTGGGCAGGCTAGCCCCTTGCACCTACCCACACTACGCTCTGGTACCCAACACCTTCTAGACCTTCAGTAGCTGCTTCCCTGAAGAAAACTGCTAATTAAAGCTCCACCCACTGTTTTTATGCATGAGCAGTGTCAACCAATCAGTTTCTTTCACATTCATGACATCCAAACTCCACTGTTCGCGAACACAGCTCCTACATTGAAAAAGGATCTTTGTAACCTAAACTTGAAGCCAACAGCCTGACAGTCTGTCAGCTGCTTCAATTCTTTTTTAAATGAAAAGTAAATGGTAAAAACAAACTTAAAATATTAATTAATAATACATAAATTTGGTTAGATAAAAAAACAACCACAGAGCACTCATATCTAGTAAGGTCTGTCCTAGTTCCAGGTTGCCTATAGTCTGGTTGCCATTTGTACTCAAGAAATATGTTTAACTCGCAATGAAGTACCCTCAGATTTTGAATCACTAGAACTGAAAAAAGCAAACTTTCCTTTAACGAAATATGGCAGTTTGTGGGATCATGTGTTTTAAGTTTGTCTGATTTGGCATCTTATAGCAAATCATTTTATTGAGGAATTCAAAGTACATTTGAATTTTCTTGTGTGAGCTCCTCCCCCAAGGCACCTATGTAGGCAGAGCCTCCTGGCCAATGAGCTGTTCTGTGCTCTGTCCTAGCGAATCAGCTGTCAGCGTCACAGCTGCCTCCCTAGCAGCTTTGTCTCAGCCAGTGAAAGAGAAACAGATACATTGTTATACCGGCCTCTGATTGGCCACAGCTCATTATGAATTTTATGAAAATTTAGCTTGGATTTTAAGGGGCGTTTCTTCTCACAATCAACTGCCTGAAAACTGAAGAAATTTTGCGAAATTTAGGGTAAGTTTATTAATATTTATTTTGGGACTTTTTCATGCAATTTTTTTTTTCCATTCACTATTAATTCTCCTCTATCAGATGCACTCATAATCCAGGAAACTAAGCTATACCTTTATTATGTATATTAGAGCAAAAATGTTAGCATTATTTCCAAGTGTTTTTATTTTTTATTTTTTTTATTTAAATAATTAAAGTCAGGAAACAGTTTCCCATAGTGAAATAATTAGAATCACATGACGTATCTTAGACGCATAATTAAGATGCAAACTCTGTGGTTAACATAATTATTATTTATATTACATCTCAGTGTAGTATAATTTCTCCTTCATTATACATACAGGCTAAAGAGCAATTAGTTTTCTAATCAAAATAAACTTTGCTTTAATTTTTTCGCACCTCTTTTTTGGGATGACATCAGCGGTGGGCTTCCCACCTGCCTGGTTACTATAGTAGCAATAGAAAGGCATACAATGACATCATTTGGCATGACATCAGCTCTTTGAGTGCAAACAATACAAGAAGAACTACTTTGTTTAATGCTCTTGGTGCAACTATGTCCTACGGAGCGGGTGATGTAATGCTAACAGGTGGCTTGGGGTTTTATTTACCCAACTAAAAAAAAAAAACTGGAAGAAATCAGACTGACAATGATGGCAGATCTGTCCAAATGGAAATCCGGCCTGTATAATTTTATGGCTTCATGGAGAACGGCACTGCCAATCTCGGAGTTGATAAGTGGAATTGATTGACACAAATGTAACTTGAAAAGATCATAACAACATAATATAATGTAACTACACTTAGTAATGGGAAATAAAGAGACAAATACAACCCACAATAACTATTATATGCAATTATTCCGCATTGGGAGTATTTACAAGACCTTACTTGAATGTAGGAAACATGTTTAAATTCTCAGTGCCCCTGCCCCCACCCAATATAATTAAATGTAGTGTAATCTCTGAACTCTGAGCTGGAAAGCAGGGTTTTTAACTTGCTTTAGACATACAAATGTGAACACAGATGTACTATTTATTTACTGTGCTACTGTTGGTGGAGGCTTCTATCGCTCTTTTGCCCACCATATATTAATTGTTGTGCTGAACTACCTACTCATAAGGTCCACAACACAAGCTGGGATCCCGCTCCATGTTGATGATAGCCAGTAAGCTTGAAACAGCTGTACATGGATAGGATACTCAGCTTGTGTTTATTCCAACCTTGGCTTTGCATAAAAGCTGTGTAATACAGCATGCATAAGCTTAAAGGAAGCCATGTTTGAAAATGGCTATGGATTGAAGAGCGAGGCATTTGTGGGCACGTTTGCATGTCCCAGCTTAGCTTCCCAGAATGCAGTGTAATAACTGTTTTTCTCGGAATTCTGAGCTGGAAGCAGGTTATTTAACTTGTTTTAGACATTCAAATGTGAACACAGATGTACTATTTATTTACTAATATATATTAGTAAAAGAGAGAGAGAGAGAGAGAGAGATACTGCTCCATAGAACTGGCCCTAGTAGCCAAATCTGGCAATGCATGATTAAGTTTAGTTTTGCTATTTTTTGTGTCCCCTATTCATGTAATCTAATCCCCCCAGTTTCTACACCACTGATTCCTTGATTAACTATACTCAATTACCTACAGGGGGAAAAAGGCCCTTCTCACCTCATTTCAGGTGAGAAAATGCTTAGTAAATCCCCCCTTGTATTTAATATGTACTATTTCCTAGTCTGGAAAACTGAACCCTTACCTCAGCCACTTATGATGCTTAGTACATTTCTCCCATTATGTTTAAACAATTTGAGTTGTTTCCTCTAAAGACTTGCAATATTTTTCATTTGCAAACTGTAAATATTGGATTTTACATCTTTGATTTGCATTTTTTGTGTAACATTGTATATTTGTTAAATTCTCAGTAATGAATATTATTTGAAATAAGCAAACCGAACAGCCAAGATGATTCAACATTGTGTCGGATTTAAAAAGCTAATAATTTTGCATTTTAAACTAATTATAAATCAGTGAAAACAACATCAAATGAAAGAGGGTTTGTAGCTTCTCCACTTGATTTTGACTGCATGGGTACAATATAATGCTTCCAAGCAATACAATGGTCGATTTGCCATATACATTATGTATTGAGCATTATATTCAGGAATTTCCTTCATTTACCTTCCTGTTGTGTAAAAGGGACATGGAAGGTACCAAAATGTTACTAGGTATGCAATATACCTATTTATTTACTTTTTTGTTCTTTGTTTTTTTTAAGGAGTAACCCTGGTGGTCCAGTGGTTAGGGTTCGGTGCTTTCACCGCTGTGACCTGGGTTTGATTCCAGTCAGGGAACCAAGAAGTCACACCACCCTGAAGCCAAGCGTGATTGGGACTGGTCAGTACTTCGATGGGAGACCACCTAGGAATACCAGGAGCTGTAACCCACTGGAGAAGGAACTGGCAGCCCACTCCAGTGGAGTGGATAAGCATGACCATGGACATAAAGATGTGCCTGGTTTATTATGGTCACAAAGAGTCAGAAACGACTGAACTGCTTATAAGCTGTGTTTTTACTGCCTAGAATCAAACAAATAGTCCCTGTATGGGTCTGTCCTCTGCCGCTCCAAAAAAATTATTCTGCTGTACTAACCAATCAGTAACCATCACTTAGCAACAAGCTGCTGAGACGAGGTCCCTGTGTACAGTGTAGCGTCCTAGCCTATCATACAGCGTCTGCTTATACTACAGAGGGCAGATGCATACAGGGACTGTTTGTTTGAATTTAAGCCGTAAAAACAGAGCTTATAAGCACTTCTTAAGAAAATAAAGTGCATAAAAGTAAATAGATACCCAGGGATATTATATTCCTAGTAATATCCGGGGACCTTCCATTTAAATGTAATAAAGATAAATGATGTCACTGCCTACAGAACTGGATCAGCGTCTCTGACATGGGGAGGAATCACATACTGCTCACTGATTACACATAAATACGCACCCTCCCTCGTGATACATTAGATCATTTATTTACCCTGTAACAGAAAAGCCTGGCAGCAATAAAGGCCATTATAATACAGAGTCAGTCTAACAGATGGCAGGTGTGTGACGGTCATGTTGACAAAGCTAAAGTGCTCACCTCCATTCTTAAAGTGACATAGCAGAGTCTCCAAACACGCTACAATTTAAAGGACTGTAGTCACATATTTAAAATAAACTATTTTGAGGTATATGGAACCTTTATCTAATCGAACACATCCCCTTCTGGATTGCTGGTGAAGGGGCTTGTGTACCTCAGTGAAGCTGTGAGCTATACCATGTAGGGTAACCCAAGATGGGCAGGTCATAGCAGAGAGGTCAGACAAATTGTGGTCCACTGGACAAGGAACTGGCAACCCACTCCAGTATTTGTGCTAAGAAAACCATATGGATTAGCACAACTAGACACAAATGTCCCTGGCGTGTGCAGCCATATGGTCACTGAGAGTCAGGCACGACTGAAGCACTAGACAACAACAACAATCTAACACATGATGCTTATATCAGACACACACATTACATGGCATCATTCTATACACATACATATTTATTTTATTTAAAGAAATTGGTTTCCACACCCCCAGAGCTGCTTACATAGGTACCCCGTACTAACCAATAGAAACACTGCATTCAAGTATGTTTTTTTAACTCTATACTAACCTTCAAGCTAACAGCAACAAAGTGCAGATATTTAGAACAGCATTGCCTGTACTGCTTCCTTGTGGTGGGAACAAAACGCTACAAATCCCATGATGCTTTGCGGGAGAGACGGATCCCCAGGCATTGCTACATGTAACTGCCTCTGATTGGCCACAATATATTATGAATGTTATGCAAATGTAGCTAGATTTTTCAGGGATATTCCTTCTAAAAATCAACTGCCAGAAAGCAGAATGTTTATTTATGTTTATTTTGGGATTTTTTACACTACTGATTCTTTTCTATCAGATGCATTCATAATCCAGGAAACTTCTATAAACACCTTTAAAATTAAAAATATGCAGAATCGTTTTAGAATGGAAAATGGAATTATCCATATTACATATACATTAAATTGTATAGGCAATTATGCTGCTGTAGGATAATGGTAGTATTTAGGTTTTATGCTGCCCTACTCAGACCTATACACCCCCTGTTACTTGAGCGCACCCACACCCCAGTTATTACTCCTCCTTCTATCCCCTTGCTATATAGGTTTATGAGTATACATGTATATCATACAGTGTTAGTAGTGACATTTCTGCCTGTAAGTGTACCTAATAGGTATTCTGTACCTAGGGAACCATTATTATATAGTATTGCACCAGCATCTTCAGCAAGTCTGCGCCCCATGAAAATCTTCTGCCCTAGGCCTAGGCCATTTTTCATTTTTGATCAGTCTTTTGTTAATTGCTGATTAACGCAGTGGCGAAGCCAGTTAATGGGGGGCCCCGGTGCAAAATAATTTGGGGTCCCCTGTGCAACCTTCTTTCAACCTTGAGGTCAATCGGGAAGCCGAAAATATATGTAGATAATCAGATATAAATATGGTAATCAAACCACCTTTCTATAAAATAATCATCTGCCATCCTTATTTGATAAATTAAGATTCTTCATTTATTACTAGCTTTTGTTGTTGTTGTTGTCCAACTCTCCATGACCTCATGCATCATAACACACCAGGCACATCTTTATGTCCATGGTTATGCTGATCCACTTGGTATTCGTGGCAGAGATACTGGAGTGGGTTGACAGTTTCTTCCCCAGAGGGCCACAGCATACAGCCCCTGGTATTCCTAGGTGGTCTCCCATCCAAGTACTGACTGCATCGCTTCAGGGTATTGTGACCTCTTGGTTTCATGACTGGAAACGAACCCAGGCTGCAGCGGTGAAAACACTGAATCCTAACCACTGGGCCACTGGGAACTAGTTAGCCCTACTCTATTGTTGGCCCTGGTGCTTTGCACCGTCTGCACCAGCACTAACACCGCTACTTGATCAACCCCTGGTACTCTGAATCTTCAGTGGAAAGCATGTGAGATTAAAGTCTCCATATGCCCTGAGCATGCCCAGGTCTGTAATTTCTGTCTATATTAATATAATAAAACATACAGTCATTCCAGTCACTTTGCTTCACAAGTCTCTTCCTAATTCTTATTCATTCATAGAACATTATGACAATATTTTTCTGCAGATTAACAAACCGTTTCATTGACATAAGCAAAAAAAACAAACTGTAAAAGGGGAAAAACAAGTTCTGTGCGGAGCGGATTGTTTTGATTTTTCATGGGAGAAGAGAACTGAATGTCAGCAGTAAATGTCATTGGACTGACCTGCACAATGTAAATATAGGTTTAGAGTCAGCTCGTCACGGGCAGGCAACGCAGTCATGTACTGATAAGCACAGATAATGCTGAGTTACATGTATAGTATATATATACACTAGTGACATGCCCGTCAAAAATGACAGCAATAACATTTGTAGCCTGGCAATGCTGTATGCCACACACTGCGCGGCTCTCCCCCCTCTACTTTACGGGCTTTGCCGCTCATTGCAGGCCTCGGCCAACCTGCAACTTTCATGTCCCGTAAGAAGCGCCTTTGAGTCTTGCGGGCCTTGATATGAGCACCAAAGGCCTACAGCATTTGGCGCTCATTGCAAGCCTTTTTCAAAGTCTTGCGGGCCTTCAGCGCTCATTGTGCATCATATCTTTTAACATTGCGTGACGACAACTCACACTTACCACAACTATTATATGTGATACAGAGGATTATCTGAAAGTAAGTACAAATATAATAAAGTTGGCATGTAAAGATACCACAATGTTATTTCTGAGTAATATCAATCCCAGGACTCAAGGGGTTAATATATATCATGAAACCCCCATGGACTAGAACATATAATCAAATGCATTTTATAGATTGCAAGCCTGATCGGCAAATATTACTTATTGGCACCAATTATTTCTTAGCTTCCGATTGCAGATTACATCTAACTTCCATGTTTTACTGATGTCATATGCTGTGTCTAAGAAGTAAATTACGGGCTTGCTTAAATATTGTCAAATGATCATGCCCCTGAAAACCTACTAAGAAAGGGAGGTTTTATGTGTTTAGGCTTAAGGAGGTAAATTACGGTAAATTAGAATACATCTAAACATTTAGAGAAAAAAACACCAGCAGCAAAAATTACAGGTTAGAGTCACATACAGGCTTCTTATAGAATAGGGCCTAAGGTCAGCATGTAAAGATTTCATTATTGAGGTATATAGAAAGTTCCCTGTTTTTAGTACTAAAATAAACTGTGTGTTTTATTTTATATTTAAACATTTTATTAACAAAGCTCTGTTTTTACTCACTGAAACCTTCCAGACAGCCACTAAAAAGCTCTGCCCTCTGTATCTCATGCATACAATGTTTATATAGTGAAAGATGTATTAGCCAATCACAGGCTATGTCTCAGCAGAATTGATGCTGAGACACAGCCTGTGATTGGCTGGTAACTCTAGTACTATATAAACATTGACAAATTTAAAGCTGTATTTACTATTTTTTTGTTTTTTATTTCTAGTAATATTTTGCCCAACTTAGTTATTCAAGAAACCATAGATAAAAATATACGACTGCAGTGGTCCTTTAATGTTGCAAAATGAAGGCTTTTTAAATAAATATGCAGACGTTCTAAAAAGATACAGGCAAAATGACATGAATCATATAAAATGTGCCGTGGGCAAATATTCAGTATAATGGAGCTGGGATCCTTATTAAGAAATCTCTTCTGTATTTAAATTGCTTATTCAGAACCCTAAAGCAACGATAATACGCGCGCCAGCGTCTAATCCAATACCCCCTAACAAGACACGAAAATGTAGCTTATTATGAGCAACGGAAGAGAAGATTAGATGTTAATTTAATTAGTGCCCTTGTTTACAATAAGCCCAGAAGAGGTTTATTGACAGGCCCAGAACATTAGTGAAAGCAGATCGCTCTCGCGCCTAATGATTGGATTCATGATCTTGCCACAGGGAAGACTCCACCTTCTGCCATTACAAGAGGTCACAGCGAATATGTCCCGTCCACTGGTCAACAGTATTGACAGCGACAATATATGGACATTTAATGGGCCAGTGTGAAACATGTACCAGTGCCCTTTTTATGTACTTTTTAGTTATAAAAATGTATTGTTGTTTTTTTTCACCACTTAATGTGTGTTTTCATGGTCAGTTGTCCTACAGATCAGCTATTATACCATCAGTAGTCATTTGCCCGTCATAAATGGCGGTATAATATGTGATGCGTCTCACCCCCTCTCTCCCCTGTGTCTCTCCTCCCCCCACCCCTGTGTCTCTTCTCCCCCCCTCCCCTGTGTCTCTTCCCCTCTCTCCCTCCTCTGTCTCCTTAACACCTGTCTCTTCCCCCTCTCCCTCCCCTGTGTCTCTTCCCCCTGTCTCTTCCCCACCTTTCCCTCCCCTGTGTCTCACCCCCCCCCCCCCATGCGCGGCTTCTCTCCCTCTCCTTCCCTCCTTGTGTGTCCTCTCCCTTCCTCTTCTCCCCCTCTCCTCTTTCTTCTCTGCGAGCCTCGCAATGAGCGTCTTTGGTGCCCATTGCGGGCCTTGCCATGCGATGAACGCACGCGCAACTCTTTCCCCCCTCTCCCTTCCCTGTGTCTCCTTAACCCATGTCTCTCTCCCCCTCTCCCTCCCCTGTGTCTCCTTAACCCCTGTCTCTCCCCCTCTCCCTCCCCTGTGTCTCTTTCCCTCCTCTCTCTCCCCTGTGTCTCCCCCCCCCCCATCTCTTCCCTTTCCCCCTCTCCCTCCTCTCGATATGTGCGGCTTCTCTCTCTTTCCCTCCTTGCGTGTCCTCTCCCTCCCTCTCCTTCTCTCTTCTCTCTGCGAGCCTCGCAATGAGCGCCTTCGGCACCAATTGCGGGCCTTCCATGCACTGCACACATGCGCAACTCGCAGTACGACAACTATATTAGCGATTACTGTATTTGCAATAAGTTACTACTATTGTGCTATTAAAATACTGAAAAAGCAGGTGCAGAAAATGATATGGTTTAGCTCACAGCTTCATTGAGGTACTGATCCCCTTCACCACGACAAGGTAGCGATCCAGAATGTTGAGATAGATTATATCTAAATAACAGTATTTATTAATATGTTATCTTATGTTCCCTATTTCTAAAATGTAATGCATAAACATTTAGGATAGTAACAATAAAAGGCGGGTGAAGTCTACACATTTTAACAAATTACTATTTAATCCTTGACAACAAAATTAAAACAGTTCTCAAAAATATTCATATGCGCACTAATTACTGCAACAATTAGAAAGTCTGTTAATCCATTGCCTAAAACGCATTAAACAGTATTAAATTCACAGTTGTTTGTCACTTTAATTTTGCACAAACCTTAATACTTCACAGCTGCTACATCCTGCTAGTGATAGTAAAACTGATAAGTAAAGCGTATAAAATACTAAAATAAAAAGTATTAGTTGTGTATGAGGTCAATTTATTGGTTCTGATTGGATGGAAGATGAATACAGGATGATTGTAGTCACACATGACTAAAAAGAGCATTAAAATGTATATGATAAGATTCAGAAACATAACATCATTTTCCACTATACATTTATATGTGTGTGTGCTCTAATGTGCTCCGTGATCGCTTTCTCCCCACTAGACACCAGGGACTCAGCACCCACTTACCCATAAAGTGAGTGAATATTTATAAAAATAAAGCACAAAATGCTTAATGCAAGTTGATCAACCTATGGGGTGATAAAGTGGCTTTTTTACAAACAGTCGCTCTCTCACCGACCCTCACAATTTTATTGACAAGTTAACTGGAAATTGGCTGCAATGGGACGAGTTAACTTGAAGTTCTCATGACAAAAAATATATATTTTGTAGTAACTGGTTAAGATCAGCTAGTAAGTCATTAGAATACCCTTATTTATATCACACTCATGCTTAAAGGGCCAGTTAATTCAGCACAACTTGGAGCACACCACTGTAAAGTACTCCTAAAAACACGTTGAAATACTTTTAGAATTTTTCGAAATAGGTGAATTTTTGAAATAAATGAAGTGTCTGTTTACATGAGACTCTGGCAAGTCCACCAGGTAGACTGACAGCAAGAGCTTCACGCAGAGAACAGAAGCAGAAAGAGGGTTAACCCTTGCCAATTTTAACTTTCAGGAAAATGACTGATGGAAACTTTTAAATATGTTACTTGTGAGTTAACTGATGGCTGATTACATTCCTGAATGCAGAGAAAAAACATAAATATTTTGCTCACCAAGCTTGCACCGTCCGGTGTCAGCAGTTGTTGTTAATCATGTAACAGTCAGCAGTGTGTTTGTAAACAGACCTAAGACTGCAGATTTTTTGCTGTTATTAGTGTCATGTAAAAAACAAAAACAATAGATCATTTTAACCTGGAATCTTGTGCTCTTTCACACCGTGAGGAGCACTTATAGTGAGGTAAATGGCCCTTTAACTTATTTTACTATAGTGGTCTTTGACTGTGAATCTTTTCCCCATACCGATCACCATAGCTATAAACATACCCTTACGTCAGAATACAGATAACAACCAGAAATCAGGTCAAAGTCAATATATATTCAGTATAAATCTTTTTCAAATGAAAGAGGAAGACTAGTATTACAAGGTCTCTTTCAACACTCCATTATTATAATTATTTTGTGCAGATTACTCTTGAATCTATTACCCGTCAACTTTAAATCACGACCTCTTATTATAATATTCCACTCTTGTTTCTTTCACATAATACCACTCCCTTCTCCTCCATGCTACAGGTTCAGCTTTAGAATGAAAGAACCACTGTAGGTATCTACCTACTATAAGGTAGGTGGTAACTTGTTAAGGAGGCATCTGCTAAAATTTCAGACACAAAATACCAGTACAAATTCCATTGACTAGGTAGTGATCTCCGTGGCAGTGAGCATTTACTGTAGGTGCAGCCTATTAATGATTGTTTATTTTCTTATCAAATATAATTGTTCTTAAAACACATTAGACCTCTGTCTCAGCCAGTCCCCATTCCATCGCTTGTTTGGGTGAAAAAAAACTCTCAACTGGAGGCTGATACTTTAATCTTTGGAAATTAATTTGATATTAAATATTACTATTGTAAATTATTATTTTTATTAATGATCAATGCACAATTAAAATAGCTCCTCTATTTCGGGCATTACAGATTGCAAGTAATTTGACCAAACTGCAAACATAGGCCCCTATTCAATAGAGCAATTGTAAGTTACTGGAGCCTTAGGGGGTTATCAGCTTCACCCTACTGATGAGGCCCAATTAAGGCCAGAACGTACATCTGGGATTTGCTTTTGCTCCTGTTCAGGGTAGAATTGCCTGGTATTTCGGGGCTGGATCACTCTTTTGAGTGGGACCAGACAGGATAGTGAGGATAGTGAGCAAAAAGAGGTGCTCTCAGAGTGGAATGTAGCCCATAAACTAATTTGCTATTTAATTGGCTTGTTTTCGCTAGCCGCAAACGATTTGCGGGTTAGAATCTTAAAATCCCTGTGATTGTTAAAATCGGAACTCCGACCCAGCTAAGGGTTTGATCTTTCACTTCCACAAGAGTTAGGATGGCTAAAATCGCAAATCAATATTCAATTGCTACAATTTCCCCAAGCCCACAAAAGTTCTCACACCCTTAAATGGCAAATGTAGAAGAAAATCCTACAAGTACCAGAGAGGATTTACAAGGGGGTTAAACACCTGACTGTAGCACTGTAAATGCAATTAAAAAAATCAATAATGCACTTTAGAAGACGGAAAAAGTGATGAAAAACATTAGAATTAATTGCACAAGTCTCAAGCTTGCAAATCTGCAATAAAAAATATTATTTATTTATGTTTCATTTCCATGTCATATCAATCTCAGGAATCAATGAGTTAATACATATCAGGCCACCCACATGGACTAGAACAGTATCGCCATTTATTTTTAATATTTTGTACATTGCTGGATTGCGAGTCCGATCGCATATGGGACCTCTTAACGCTAATTGACTGATGTTTAACCACCATGTTTTACTAACGTCATGATGACGGCCTCATTTACTATTGGCTGTTCTAAATCGGTAGTTATGGGTTTGCTTAATTGACCATAATCATGGCCTGAAATGCTACTTACGGGTGCATGGTTTATTGTTTAGGCTTTAGGCCAGGTAGTTGCGGGCTTGTTCAGTTGAATCGCTCTGTAACTGGTGCAAATTTCAAGCCTGCAGACTTACGGCCGGTATGAAGGCAACTGCGGGCTTGCAATTGAATAGGGGCCATAGACTGCATTACATTAAACCAGGCTATACGGTGTCTATGTTGGGACTGCGAACACATTCCCATTAACTTCAGTAACCTTTCCACCTAAATGTCCTTATTTACCATAAGAACCTGTTATTTCAAAACAGGTTCATAAATGTTATTTTCTGCACACAGACATACCCCTATGTCAGAATACAGATAAGAACCTGAAAATCAGGTCCAAGAATACGCCAACAGCCAATAAATATTCAGTGAAAATCTTGCTCATCAAGTTGGTGTACATTAAGCTTGGACAAGAGGAAGTCTAGTCTTACAAGGTCTCCTTAAACAACCAATTAACTCTTTTTACCATTTATAAGTCAAATTATAATTGTTCTGGTCAGTGTGTCCCAGATAGCAATGGGCAGTAAAAGAGCCTTATGTCTCCGCCAATGACATTACATGCAATGATATGATTGGACTATTTTAAAGACCCTCTAACACATCTTCTATAAAAGTCACACTCATTCACAATCAATTTACAAATGGATGTTCTCACTTACTTGTCAATTTATGTCTTGACCCAAAATAACTCATCACAATATGGATATGATTAACATTTTCCAAGTGATTTTAGGAGGACATTAATAGAAATGTAACTGAACCAGATACAAGTAAAGGAAGAATCAGATGCAATCCAAAATCCAATGAGCAAGCTCGATAGAAAGGGACACAATGGATATTTCCAAATACAATATTATTTAAAACTATAAATAATATCCCATATTTTATTGTTATTAAAGATGTGCATATCCTTAGAGTAACCTTAAATTGAAGTATACAATATTACCTATTGATGCATCCTGATTCTTATGGAGGGTCTGGCGGCACTGTGTTCAGACTAAAGCCATATGACAATGAGAACATTGAGTGAGTGCTGACTATAGAGTAGAAGCAGATACCAACAATAGAGTCTTTGTCTCCCTAAGGGTGATAGGGGACTCCAGACATGGACCACTTGCTCACTGTGCCTTAGGGGGTTATCAGCTTCACCCTACTGAAGAGGCCCAATTAAGGGCGAAACGTACATCTGGGATTTGCTTTTTCTCCTGTTCAGGGTAGAATTGCCTGGTATTTCGGGGCTGGATCACTCTTTTGAGTGGGACCAGACAAGATATTTCTCCCTGTGAAGGACACAAGTGGCTAAAAGAGGTTGCTCTCAGAGTAGCTTATCATGTCCATAGAACTAACCTATTAAGGCTAGTTCGTTCTCCGATTGAGCACCTATTACTTTGTTGTTTTGTTTATGCAAATTACCCTTAGGGATTAATCTCCCAAAGAGGTATAGGGGACTCCAGACGTGGACCCCTTGCTCACTGTGCCTTAGAGAGTTCAGCTACACCTCACTGACGAGGCCCAATGCAGGCCGAAACGTACGTCTGGGGTTTGCTGTTTCTCCTGTTCAGGGTAGAATTACCTGGTATTTTGGGGCTGGATCACTCTTTTTGGTGAGACCAGACTGATATACTACAGGATATTTCTGCCTGTGAAGGGCACAAGTGGCTAAAAGAGGTAGCTCTCAGAGTGGCTTATCATGGCCATAGAACTAACCTATTAAGGATAGTTAGTTCTCTGCCTGAGCACCTCTGTTGTTGGTATTGTGCATGTATTTATAGTCCTAAAATTAAAGTTCTTCTTTGGATATATCTATAAGACAGGAATTGACATATTAATTTGAAAATTAGGAGCCAGTTTAGTGAGGATGGATTATATACAGAAATATATGCATAAAAACTAAAAAGTTAGCAGCCAGCTGTAAAATCTTAGGATTCCCTGTTCCCTGGGATTTGTTAAGCCCTGCTATTAGACTCTGCATCTCAAATCTATTCCTACATTTGATTTAGTTACTGTATGTACACTAAGATTGCCAGATAACATCAGATATTATGGTCTAAATTTTACCTCTAACTAAAAATAATCCTCACATCACACAACTGTCCACATTAATGCATTAACTGGTTAAGACAACTTCAGTCCAGGTTCCAGTGACTTTACAGTGGAAAAGACGAGCTGAGCTTGTTTTACTATTTAATCCTTTTAATCCCAACTCTCTGTGACCTCATGGACCATAACACATTGTGCTGATCCATTTGGTATTCATGGCAGAGATAACGGAGTAGGTTGCCAGTTCCTTCTCCAGTGGGCCACACCATACAGCTCATGGTATTCCTAGGTGGTCTGACATCCATGTAATGACCACGCCCAACCGTGCTTGGCTTCAGGGTGGTGTGACCTCTTGGTTCCCTGACTGGAATCGAACCCAGGTCGTAGGGTTGAAAGATAATAATAATAATAATAATAATAATAATAATAATAATAATAATAATAATAATAATAATAAAATAATAATAATAATAATAATACATTTAGTTTAATTTATTTATTTATTTAAAAAAATTGCTTGTGATGAAGTCACATTCTTCATAAGAGCCTACTACACATATGGGACTACCATGGTCCTTCTATAGCATATGAATAGCTCAATTGTATCCAAGTCATTCTTATTTATTCCATACAAGTTTGTACCATATGTGCCACAGATCCGCTCTTGTGCAGGAGGTCAGATCCTGACCACTGTAAAGAACCTTTTTAGAGTTTATTTGGGACCATAAAGGGACACAACAAAGACCCAAATTATGATAAGGATTACATAAAAATATGCAAATGGTTGATAAAAAATTAGTAATCATTGACCTTGACTGTTGCTATTTTTAGGCTGTAGTTACTTTCTAAGATCATTCCTCTTGGCGCTCTACCTTCTCACAGATCATTAATTATCATGGCACTCACAGTGGGGGGAGATTAACACGAAGAGTATGCCCAGATGGATGAATCCTAAGAAATTCAGGGTTATAAAAGTTAAAGCCTTGTCATAATTCAACCAGCTAGTCATAATCTATACCCCCCACTGTGAGTGTTAATTAATGACCAGTGAGAAGGTAGAGGACCTGGAGGGGAATCTTGGAAAGTAACTTCTGTATAAAAATATCAACATTCAAGTTCAGTTATTTGACAACAATTCAGATTTATTTTATTTTTTTAATAACTACCAACTGCTATATCCCCTTCTGGATCGCTACCATGTGGTAGTGAAGGGGATTGTGTACCTTAAATGAAGCTGTGAGCTATACCATAAAGGGTCACCCAAGATGGGCAGGTCATAGCAGAGAGGTCAGACAAATTGTGGTGAACTGGAAAAGGAACTGGCAACCTACTCTAGTATCTTTAGCACAAAAAACATATGTATAAGCACAACCAGAAACACAGAGAGATGTGCCTGACGTGCTGATTCCATATGGTCACCGAGAGTCAGACACGACTGAACAACAACAACAAAACTGCTATATCCTTATTTATATAGCAGTTTTTTTGATTGAGCGGATGATGCCACACACCAAAAAGAAAGAGAAAGAATACAATTTTTATTATTTATCCTTAAAAAAAATGTTCTTAAACAGTTACAATGTATCGTCCTAAGTACATTAATTTGGCCAAACCCTTTAGTTTAAATCATGTATCCTTATTTACAGGTAAAGTTTCCACCATAACTGCAAACTTTGTTATGTCCTTTTAATTAGTTAAGAATTTCTTCTAATTGTACTGTCACTAATTTGTCATTGGGAGACAAAGTTATCCATCACGAAAAAATGAAAACTTCCTAAAATGTAAAAAGGAAAATGCCATAACATGTTTAAATAATGTTACTTGTGGATCAACAAGGAATAGAAATCCCATCAGTGAGGTCCCAAATCATGCTGAAATGGCTAAATAAAGCAGGTAATGGATTTATCTCCCTGCATTTTTATTTTTAACCTGACCACTGTGACAAATAACATGTGACAGGTGGCAGCGTAGATTGCCGTGAACGGTGGAACATTCAAGTTCGATTTTCATGCAATGCAAGCAGCTCTGCCTCAAGGCTACTGGTGCCCTGCAAAAATCCTCCGACCATTATAAATAGGCTAGAAATGTCACAAATATAACAACATGCTGATGATCCACAAAACTCAAGTGAAGAAAAAAGTATTTGCTTGTAAAAATTCAAGATGTCAGTCTAGGTGGGATATTCGGTTTAATGGAGCATAAAAGGTACATAAAGTCCCCATGTATAAATGAGATGAAGAGGACCTTCTGCAAGTTTGTCGAGATCTGACTAACTAACATGAAATTATCATTTGTCCTTCTGACCTTGTAAATAGTAAAAAAAAAAAAAAAAAAAAAAAATATATATATTAGTAAATAAGCTTCCCGCCCAGAAATACAAAAAATACAGTTATTCCACTGCATTCTGGGAACCTGGGCAGGGACATGCAAATGTGCCCACAAAGGCTTTGCTCTTGTAATCCATTGCCATATTAAACATGGCTTCCTTTAAGCATATGCCTGCTGTATTATACAGCTTTTAGCAAAGCTAAGGTTGGATTATACACAAGCTAGGAATCCTACCCACGTACAGTTGTTTCCAGGTTACTGCCTCTCATCAGCGTGGGGCCGGTTTCTAGCTTGCGTAGCAGATTATTTGAGGAGGTAGTTTACTACAATAATCATTTAATTTATGGCGGGCAAAAGAGTGACAGAAGCCTCCACCGTTCAGTAGTACAGTAAATAAATAGGACATCTGTGTTCTAAAGCAAGTTATAAAAGGATAAATATAGATAGATAGATAGATAGATAGATAGATAGATAGATAGATAGACAGACAGACAGACAGACAGATAGATATATAGATAGATAGATAGATACATAGATAGATAGATAGATAGATAGATAGATAGATAGATAGATAGATAGATAGATAGATAAACACTACCCCTTTGAGTATAATTCCCAGCTTAGCGCTTGACCTCGCACAATGAGGTTTCCACTTACAAGTCATCTACAGTAGTTAGTTTTTTAGCTGACTTTGCTCTCACACACTCTGTGCGGTCACCATTACAGCAATGCATTAGCCATAACTACAAATAATGCTGTAAAGCAGACTTTCACAAAATGTGGTCCATGACCCGCCAGTGGGCTACGGAGATCCACTGAACAGCCATGATTGCAAGAAAATAAATAACAAAACTGTAGATATTAAGAAAATTAATTTGCTGTTTAGTCGTCCAGTAATGTCCAATTCTCTGTGACCCTATGGACCTCAGCACACCAGGCACATCTATGTCTCTGGTCGTGCGTATCTATAAAGTTATCTGGCAAGGATACTGGGGTGGGTTGTTGGACCTCTCTGCCCCTTCACCACGAGAAGGTAATGATCCAAAAGGGGTAAAAAAATGAATACAAATCATAAAACAGTGCAGAGGTGCATACTAAAATGCTTATATATTCATGAGCATAGGCCTAGGGTTACTAATAATAAAAGCAGATACATTGATGCAAGCTTATTGGGTGATTTACTGCAGGGGTGGGCAAGTTCGGTCTTGGAGGGCCCCATGCAGGCCTTGGATTTGAGGATATCCCTGCAGCGCACAGGTGAGTTAATCGTTTCTTCAGTCATCTTGTTTGACTCACCTGTGCACCGAACGGATATTCTCAAATCCTAGCCTGTGTTGAGCTCTCAAGGACCAAAATTAAAAGAAAAGAAATACGTTTATCCTTGTATTTTTATTAAACAACAATTCACAAACAACTCTACGGAAACTATATTTCGTACAAGTAATTGACGCAAAATTAAGTTATTAAAATATTATACTGGAAGAGAAAAAAAATAAGATAAGTGGAGGGCAACAAGACTGAGCAGATGGATGGAAGACTTTGCAAATAATATGCTATAAGTAGCAGGGTTCCCTGGTGGTCCAATGGTTAGGATTCAGTGCTTTCACTGCTGCGACCTGGGTTCTATTACAGTCAGGGAACCAAGAGGTCACACCACCCTGAAGCCATGCATGGTATCTCAGTCATGAATACCAAGTGGATCAGCATGGTGTGTTGCGGTCCATGAGGTCACAGAGAGTCGGACACAACTGACACACACACACAGACAGTATGTTTTTTTTGCATAGAGCTATTTTTGATGCATGTCACTTTAAATCACAGTCGTATATGGTGTCCTACAATTCCCTCCGCTGGGACTAATCAATAATTCATTCAGACTTTCAGAAGAAATGAAAAACTGTAACTGAATTTCAACCCTTTACTGTCTCTTATCACTGGTGAGTTATGTATAAGATGACATCAGATGGAGCGTGTGCATAATTTAGATAAATCACAACAGCAGCTCTATTTTCCATTACATTTCAACACCTTCATAAACAGACATTAATTCCCTCACATTTGTCTGATCATCCTCATATAAAGGGGCAAGGTGTGCTAAAGTGTGAAGAACTAGACAACTCCTCGAGATTTCACATCCTGATATTAGGATAACACTGAAATGCAGGCATTGCCCAATACTTTACCCCTTAGTACTTCTGTTCCAGGGATGTTACTTCATTTCCTAAAAGAAAAATCATACATTTCTTTTTTTTTATTGTGATGTGCTTTTGCATATATTGCCAAAATGCAGATGGCCAGTGGTTAGTATTTGGTGCTTTCACCACTGCGACCTGGGTTCGATTCCAGTCAGGGAACCAAAAGGTCACACCACCCTGAAGCCGAGCAGGGTTTGGCCTGGTCAGTACTTGATTGGGAGGCCACTTAGGAATACCAGGAGCTGTATGCTGTGGCCCACTGGAGAAGGAACTGGCAACCCACTCCAGTATCTCTGCCATGAATACCAAGTAGATCAGCATGATGTGTTTCAGTCCATGAGGTCACAGAGAGTCGGACACGACTGAATGACATAAACGGAACACAATATGTTTGCAAAATGTGCAGCTGTGATATAAAACATTTTAGGTAAAATCTTTATTTTAATGACCCTACATGAGCCTGAAAGATTACATGATTCTTTCTTCTACACTTGCCACTAGCTTGGAGTATGAGTGGATGTGTTTCTTTAGAAAGTGGAAGGAGGGGTATTTGTTAACTCATTGGTGGAATCAGATGATAATTCTGCATCTGACACCTTTGCCACACATTCAGGGCCGTATCTACCTTTTTGGAGCCCCTAGGCAATGCAGTGGAGGTGCCCCTGAGAGTGAGTACACAAGGTATGCGCTGACTCATTTTTGCCTTTTCTGTGCGTGTAAGTTCCCTTTCCTGTTGTAACTGTCTTGTTCTAGGTGATTACCCCCTCATAGCCAGTCTATGAACTGCAACTATTCGTTTTTTTAAGCCAGGAACCATTTTTTAAGAAGTGGCCCCCCTCACAGGGAAGCGCCCCTGGGCGGCTGCCTAGTTGGCCTAATGGGTAATCCAGCCATGCACACATTCGCACTAGAAGACAGTTTGCAATCAAAGCTTGTCCTGCTCTGTAACAACCCCATTGTGCCTTGAAATGAAAATATAACGGTCATGGTTGCCTCCATACACTAGCAGAGTTAGTTAAAATGAAGATTTTCTTTGAAAATGCCCATGCAGCTGCTTATGCTAGTTTGTTTCATACTTCACAAACATGTGACATTTTTCTTAATCTACAGAACGCTTTTAAAAGAAAGCTAAAAGCTGAGACAGTAATTTAATCCCAGAGCCACTCCGATCAACTCCCCCCAATGTGATCTCGCTCTACTGAGCTGCCGGCTTGACAAGCAGCACCAAACATGGAATCCGTGGCACCACATGGGGGCGGAGGTTTTATACTTGGACTGGCAGGCTAGCAACCAGTGTTTACAAACAGAACAACATGGGATCAGTTGTCCCAGCAATAAATTAGGATTGAACGGCGAAGAACAAAAATACATTTCCTAAAATAAAACATGTGGCCGTACGATTCTGCAGGAACAAAAGACGCACAACTTTTAGAATCAAAAAGCCAAACAATATATTAACAAAAAATACAGTATATAGAAAAACAATAATGATATACCTTAAGGAAAATTTCCAAGAGGAAAATGGTTTTATGTAAACGTAATGATTCGATACTACTATAAAAATGTACAAAAGAGGAAAAAATAAATTGCTTATAATTAAACTAAAAATAATATCGGTTAGCTTGCAATGATACTTAAAATATTCAATACAGTAGCACTAGTCAATTAGTTTTTTTTTACAAAATTCACCATGGTCCATAAGAAGTCAAGGTCAATACACTATAAATAAATATTTAATATAATAGCATTCAGATAAGATAAGGTAGGGATATGGAAGGTTTCTGGACTTTACTAGGTATATGATATATCTGTGAATCTATTTACTTTATGTTCTTTATTTTATAAAGAAGTGCTCTGTCTTTACTGCCTAAAATCAAACAAATAGACCCTGTATGGGTCTGCCCACTACATGGTAAGCAGATACAGACTCTGTAATACTTGCTGTGCTGTGTCTCATACTAACCAATCAGTGACCACCTCTCTGCAACATGCTGCTGAGACGTGGTCCTTGATAGGCTAGATCACTACACTTTACATGCAGCCCTGCAGATTTTGTCTGTACAGTATATACTTCAGAGGGCAGACCTATACATGTACTGTCTGTTTGACTTTAGGCCATAAAAACAGAGCTTATAAGCACTTCTTAATAAAATAAAGAACATAAAAATAAATGGATACACAGGGATATTATATACGTATTAAAATCCAGAAACCTTCCATATCCCTTTAAGCATTTGAATGCTTCAACGGAGGTACATTATATATATAATAATGCAACCGAGGTCGGGAATAAAGGGTGGGAGGCGATTCAGACCCAGGTCCACCTTCTGAGCAATCTAATATCTAATTTTAGGGGCTGTAGGATTCACATATTTATTTTGACCTAGAAAAAAAAAAAAAAAAAAAAAAGATCTTCCCCTGACCCAAAACATGAACCCCCAGATGAACCTCACTGGTGATTGGGATGGTAGGAACCAGACAAACATTTTTTAAGAACAAGGTTATAGCACCAGAACAGGACCCAGTGACGATAATCGACAAAGGCCAGTGTTCCATTTAGACCAGGAGTTGATAAATATATTTGAAAGTTAGGAGCCAGCCAACCTAGTGACGAGCCAGACAAACCAGTACCTTATCAATTCAATGTTATTAAATAGTATTTTCCTATCTTGTATCCACCAATTTGCCTTTCCAATTCACTCACTAAGCACAATTTGAGATCTCCTGTTAAATGCAGATGATTGCCAATAATTTGTGATTATCCCTGTGGTTCTGAAGCTATTGTCAACAGTGTAAATCCACACAAAAATATAAAACACTGGGCAAACGCAGACCTTAGGGAGTAACTAAAATATATTGTTCCCTGGGGTCTGAGCATGTCCAGTGTATTGTTTTTCATATGGCTAAATGGAGATTCCTCCTTCCCATGCATGATGCACACCATATCTGTTGTTGTTGTTCAGCCGTTCAATTGTGTCTGACTCTTCGTAACCCTATCTATATACATACGTTTTTTTTTGCCAAAGATACTGGAGTGGGTGCCAGCTCTTTCTTCAGTGGACCATGATTTTTCTGATCTCTCTTATATGACCTGCCCATCTTGGGTGACCCTGCACGGTATAGCTCATTGCTTCATTGAGGTAGTGATCCAGAAGGGGCCTCTTACATCTTACTCTTCCCTCACCAATTGACACTCCAGCACAGTAAAACTGTAATATTTATGGAGGCCGAGCAACTGATTAATGTAACTCTTTGAATTAAAGGACAAAATAACATCCATTTAAACAGAAAGCCAGTTTAGAACTCAATAAACTAAATGAGTTTTAAAGAGCCGCAGATGTAAGGAGTGTAAAATAAGCATTGGTCTTAATGCCATCAATCCATAAACCTTAAATGATGCCAGCTTAGCCTGATCCCTAGATTTTGTCATCAATCCCTACCAGTAATCAATGGTGACCTCTAGCTGGCTTTATTATTAACTCAATGAAAGCATCACCAGGAGCACTATTTGGTAGGACAATGCCACATAACATGGCTTGATGAGCTTCCTCAACTACAATTATCATGGAAGGCGTAATTAGATTTCAAAATAATATTCAATCAGTAAAATGTAGTAAATATATATATATAGGTTTATTCTTGCCCAGATTTCTGCCTTTTCCATTCCCTTTAGTAAGTAGTGAGTTTCTAGTCTTGTAGGGTGCTTTGGAAAAAAACAAACACTTTCTACATTTGATTCCAAGCTCAAAACCGGGCCTTCATTCTTTGCAGTTTGTTAATCTTGTATTTTCCCTGTTCTTATCCCCTGTACAGTTCTACAGAATATGTTGGCGCGTTACAAATAAAAGTTAATAATAATACCAATGAAGGCCATTTGCTACTTAGCTGCCTATTTGTAGTAATAACCCTTGTACCCTACATCCAGGAAAAATAAGCCCAAAGGGGATTCCTTACATCATGGTTCACTGATTGAATACTTCTATTTTAATCTTTGGTTTATTCAAATGGCCCTTGGTACTTAGTCTCACTAAGGGTAATATTGGGCTCCAGACGTGGACTCCTTGCTCACTGTGCTTTAGAGAGTTAAGCTAAGTCCCAGTGATGAAGCCCAATAAAGGCCGACATGTATGTCTGGGATTTGCTTTTCTCCTGTTCAGGGTAGAATTGCCTGGTATTTCGGGTCTGGACCACTCTAGTGAATGAGACCAGACTGATATACTACAGGATATTTCTCCCTGTGAAGGGCACAAGCGGCTAAAAGAGGCTGCTCTCAGGTAAGTTTGTCCTCAGATTGCATGCCTCCATTTTCGTTTTACACATCATGATTACTTGACAACAAAATCTGAAACAGTTATTTTTTTCAAATTCACAACTAAAATACCCAAGAATCAAACAGGTTTCTAATAAAGTTACCTTTAACATTCATTATATTTTATTTATTTTATAAAGTGATAAAATATTTGGCAGCTTTGAATAATGGTGTAGAACATCAATTCACCAATGGAGGCGTGAAAATTAAGTGCAGACGCCACAACCACGGGCCAGTTGTACTAAAGCATAACCATGAACATTTCAAGTGACCAACAAGAGACACATTTAAAAAAATAATAATAATACATAAACACTATTTACTAAAGATTGCAGCAGCTTGAGCATCTAAAATATAAACATATACCTGTAATTTGTGCACATTGCTCTAAATTAATAGAATCCACAAGTAAAAGTTGGGAGGTAACAATTGAACAAAAAAGCAGGACATTGTCAGGCAAAAAATGTGGGTTATGTCCTTAAATCGAAACTGAAGTCACCATATGTGTTCTGCACCATAATGGACTAACCAAATGGACTATGTAATGGCATATGGGGATAGAATCCAATCAGATCTTGTTTTAATAGTAATTGTTATTTAGGTACAAGAACACCTAAGTGGGTTTGCTCCATAGGCATGTTATACTACTTGGAGAGCAACCTCTTTTAGCCACTTCACAGAGAGAAATATCCTGTAGTATATCAGTCTGGTCCCACTCACTCGAGTAACCCAGCCCCGAAATACCAGGCAATTCTACCCTGAACATGACAAACAGATGTGGAGCAGCTAAAACAGTCTCAAACAGACTCCTTGCTCACTGTGCTTTAGCTAGCAACACCTCACTGATGAGGCCCAAGAGATGCTGAAACCCCAGACGTACGTTTCGCCCTCTCTTGTGAATCATCGGTGAGGTGTAGCTTCGCTACCTAAAGCACAGTGAGCAAGGAGTCCCATATTACCGGTAGGGTGACAAAACCCCCAAGGTTCATCTGCATAAGCAAAACAAGGGCCCATGTGAGCGAAAAGAGGCTAGTTACCAGGCCTATAGAACAGACATACTTAGGTTCCTTCTCAGATCGAGTCCCTCTGACTATATTTCCATTATAGGATAAAGCAGAAATGATATATAAACTATAAGTATGATGTAAGATAAATATACAGGCAATAAATAAAAATGGTACCATCTAAGTCAATTCTAGATGAATATAAAATATACATTCCATATACTTTTCCCATCTTCTGGCGCAGAGGACATATGGTGCGTTTAGTGGTGGTATTCCCTTAAACAGAAGGATATTTGAGGTTGGGGGGTCCTCTTACAAGAAGGGCAGTTGGGAGGTGTGGCATCTTATGTACAAAGTGTTAGAGAGACCTCTGAGATGTCACATCCTAGTATGATAACACTTGAATGGAAAATCCTCTAGGCCTTTAATATTTAGGGGGGGGGGGGACAAATTATTAAATAAGCAAAGAAGATAATATAGAGCAAGGCTTTAAAAATGTATATGAAACTTAGGAGTCAACCAATATTGACTAAGGAGCCATTAATAACGTTTTGGAGCTGTAACTCACTGACTCCATTTAAATAATTATTTTCTACATCAAATTGTGCGTGCATATATAATGAGTGTATTTATAGCTAAATCCATTGGAAATGATTATTTTTTATAATCTACCCATGTTAAGTAGAATTAAGAGCTGAGTGGACCACAAGCTAAATACCTGTAACATTCATCAGTCATTTAATAGCTGATTTATAAACTTTTATTGAATCAGGAAACATTGTTTTCCATTACCAAACACAAAAAAAAGGAAAATGATGATATCATGGCAAGGTGAGCAAACAAGCCCAATTACCTGTAAGGAATGGGTGTACATAATACAACAGACAAGGTGTTGACGGAACACACCCTGGACATCAAGCGTGGGAAAAACAATATTTATGTCTGCAAAATATCCTGATATTAGATGACAATTGGTAATCTACATCAAGCAATGGCGTCCATGAATTAGTTAACTAAAGCTTTGCCACATAGGCGTGTGATAGACGTGAACTACGCCATAATGTGAAAAGGCCACCGTAGGCCTATATTTAATATATGCTTTTTTGAAGAACTACAAAGGAAAACGTCCTAAATTATTTTAAAATGTAAAAATATAGCTTCTTTTGACTTGAAATCCAGATGAACTTTCTATCTGCAGTATGTGCATGTGTAATCTTAAACTGTCAGTGCGTTCAATAAGACTAATGGACAGCTCAAACGTTTACAAGAACATAGTCAACTGAATCAGCTGGGAAAAGAAAATGCTACACAATAAATAAAAGAATAAAATCTAAAGTTGTAATTATTTACTTAAACAAATATGTTGACCATTATGTTAAGCTATTCCAAAATACCACATAGAACAGTTTAGACCATTGTGTCCCTTTAAGGAAGCATAAGCTGGAAAGTGTGCTTTTGTACCTAAAATATATTCCAATAGCAGGATAAGATCATTGTGTTTGGAAAAACAAACTCGTAGTGACTGCTTATTAGTAGTAGTATTTATTTAATGGTGCAAAGCCACAAAGCACCCATACAAATCCTAAGGGTGGGATCTTATCATGTCTTACAGCTTAGCACCATTGTACAAGATTTTATCTACAGGCCTCTCGACAGTTGATAATAATTACATTTAATATGAGCATATTATACCTTTTGTTTTTATACAATTAAATATTTTAGGAGCAACTTTATTATATTTTTCCAAAAAAAGTTGCAACTATATTTTCTGCTTGTTCTGTCCTTTGGAAAAGTTACTCAACATCACAAGAGCTAAAACTTAAAGGGACTTGGAGCATAAGTCTTTTTTTTCATGCATTTAAGAGATAAGCTATAAACATTACCAAAAAAGTATTTTTGCATGAAACAATATTAAGTGAAACCGGTTTAAACTTAATTAAAACTAACAGAAGATACTTGTGTCTGTAGATTTAATGGGCAGACAAGTATGAGTCATACAGCTATGTTACCTCTCATTGGCTGATTAGGGAAAGCCTCCAGATCAGTTAAACATTTTAATTGTTTTTTTCTGCTTTTGAAAAAAAAAAAACACACAGTAGTGTGTTATAAAATACCCGATTTCAGATGCAATAAATAAAAAAAATGCTCTTAATGTATCTTTAATATTAAAGTTATTCTTCCGCCCTCTAACAATACAACTGGCAGAGATAGCATTTTTGTAGTGTGTCAGATATAAAACATGGTTTAAATCATTTAGATAACTTACATTTTAGCATCACATATGGGCTTGCCACTATACTACAGGTTGGTGTAATATATATATATATAAATATATATATATATATATATATATATATTCTTCTTCAATTTGCTTTGAATATGGCGATAACATTCATCAAATAAATAAATACATATATATATATATATATATATATATATATATATATATATATATATATATATTTATATTTATTTATTTATTTAAAGACGCACACACACAATTTAACCTCCAATATATATTTACACTCTCGAAACACAAATATCTTGCTCTGAACTGACAACCAGAACCTGTGTCTTCCAAATTGATAACACTTGGGAAATAAATAGATGTACCTTTTAAAACAAGAGGTTCCTTGCCTTCTCTTTTCAGCGACTCTAGAACAGTGTGGAGTGGTTGGGAAGGCATTACTCGGCTTGGTTCATTGGTATTATCATCATAGACTATTATCTCTTTGGAAAAGATCCTCTTGAAGGAGTCCTTGCCTTCTCTGCAGGATATCAAATCCAAGACAGTGATCTTGCCTTGTTGAAGCCTTCTCCTGCTGATTTTATCTGAACAGTTAATATGAACAGCTCCTTGTATGTGACTTTTATTGTACTCCATGAAGGGTCTGCAATCAATGATCACAGGCCCTTGGTTTGGAAGGTGTGTCTTGCTGCATTTTGCTATCTTCTTGGCCAAATCATTAGGATAAATGATTTTGATATTGGCAAACTGTTTGGCAGTAGCAGATACTGGACTTCCCACTCCACCAGATGGACTCAAAGTGCCAATGTTCTCATTATTATTGACCATTGGGTTGGAAGGGCTAGAGGTTGAGGGTCCTGCAATATTGCTGCTAATGGTGGTACAGCTTATTGCCTGACTCTGGGTTTGACTGTCTTTTTCGTAAGCTGCCAAAGAGCAACAGCTGGCACTGCTGCATCCACAACCCAGGGAGCGTGCAGAGCCGTTGGATGAGGGCATGTACGTCAGATTGGCAGAGTTCAGGCACACTACACTTGTGCTGAGGAGGGATTTGCAGCTGTCACTCTCTGAAGAGGTGGCTTCAAGGAAGGTAGAGTCTAAGCACAGGTTGAGATCCTGAGGTCTCACTGGCCTTGAGAGTGCCACTATAACCCTGTCGTCTAAAGGAGATGGAGGCATGAGGAGGCTGAACACTGCCAAGTCAAGCAGAACTCCAGATCACAGGCTGTGAAGAAGAACCCAACAATAAGGATGAAGCAGTGACTAAATACAGCTTCTCATACATACAACAGATAAAGGCTTAGAGCCAGATAGATGTTCTACAAAGTCCATTCATAGACATATATTGTAATTAATTTAGATTTAATTAAGATTATCAGCCTTATTAAATTGCGATTTGGCCAATTGAATAGGGCTCTATATAAGCACAGAGCATATTTTATTACAGAAGTTTTAGTTAGTGATCTTCTATCCAAAAGCAAGGTCTTCACTAAATAAAAACTTATGTAAAAAAATACAATATGTGCTAATATAGAGCCCCATTTAGTATATCTATCTATCTATAGGTATATATATCTATCTATAGGTATATATCTATATCTATCTATATAGATCTATATATATCTATATATAAAAAAAACACAAGGTGTAAAGCACTTACAGTAAAAATTAAAGCTTGCCTTAAAAAAATATGAAAAAAGTGTAAATAAATGACAAAGGTATTTTTAAAGTTAATGAAATGTTGGTCATGAAATAAATTGAATAGATGTGTCACCATAATAAGTGTCCTGTGAGTGCAATGAGTATTAGTAGTAGTTTGGAAAAAATATATAATATATATATAATTTATATATATATATATATATATATATATATATATATATATATATAGAGAGAGAGAGAGAGAGAGAGATGAATAATCAGAGTATTGCAGTATATAGTGATACCTTTTTTATTGGACATATATATTCATACTGCAATACTCTGATTATTCATCTGGATTACTGGACATTCACGGCTACCTCACTCTTCATATATATATATATATATATATATATATATATATATATATATATATATACACACACACACATACATACATACATATACTCACATATGTGTGAATGTCATAATTCTAGTTAACTTTGTCATTATATAGATAATGTTGACATTTTCCAGCTTTATATTAGTTAAAAAGATTGAGGTAGCTGTGAGTGTCCAGTAATCTAGATGAATAGCCAGAGTATTGCAGTATATAGTGATACATTTTTTATTGTCCAAATATTAAAGTTAGATTGACAAGCTCTCAAGAACTGTCAAAAGCAATACTGAATACTTATTTTGTCCAATAAATATATATATATATATAAATAAATTGAAATATCTGTAAGCCTGGATATACAATGTTCCTTTTAGTTTTTAGAAATGTTTTAGGGGTGTAAATTAAGGTATTTTCTGGCTCCTTCAATTTCCATCCCACTGACTGTGTGCAGGTAAATGATTCAGCACATACAAGTACACACAAAAGCCATATTTCATGTGGACTTTATGCAGCAATACATATAGTCCCATCCAACAGAACATTAAAATGAAATACAATAGATGTGAGATATTTATTAGAGTTAACCAAGTCACTCTGATGTGCACTGTACTCACAAGTGAAGCTTTTTTATGGCAGGGATCTACAGCAGCTAAAAATACCATCTGAGGACGTGCAAGTGAACTGTGCAAGCTGAAATAAAATTAGCCTTTAATAAACTTCATCTCTGCAGGCAAAACATATCCATATTGACCTATTAAAAATGAAGCACTATATGGCGAAGAAAGCAGCAGATATGTGTCTAATGCAGATATGCAGCATTGTTTTACTGAACTGCAATGTCCATTTTTAGACAACATAGGCTGCTTGTACAGGCCTTCCAGTGAATAAATCCAAATAAACCCAGTCCTAAGTGCACATGTCTTGTATATTTCATATGTACAAAAATACCCAATAAAATGCATGCTTTAGGAGCTAATAAATGAAATAGTACAATAAACAGGTTGATTCACAAAAAGTTATGGTCTGTGATGTCACATTGCTCAAATATACACATTTTACAATGCACTATTCTTAGAGATCAACATACCATATGTGACATGTGTCCCAAAATAAATGTATCACTTTATGCAATGAGCATGATTGGATATTATACATTGGATACAATGTGTCCAATAATGCTTTTTAATATTCCATTAATTGCATGGTTTACATGATCACAGATTCTTTTATCACTTTATGCAATGAGTATTATGGGATATTATACATTGGACACATAGAGAAGTAATTTTTTTGTTTATATATATATATATATATATATATATATATATATATATATATATATATATATTCAATTAATTGCATGCATGATTGGATATTATACATTGGATACATTGTATCCAATAATTCGTTGTTATGTTCAATTAACTGCATGATTTACATGCTCACAGGCTCCTTCATCAATTTATGCAATGAGCATTATTGGATATTATACATTGGATACATAGTAAAGTAAATGCTGTTTTTTTTTTAATGTTCAATTAATTGTATGCACGATTGGATATTATACATTAGGTACAATGTATCCAATAATGTTTTTTTAATATTCTATTAATTGCATGCTTTACATGCTGACAGGTTATTGTATCACTTTATGCAATGAGCATGATGGGATATTATACATTAGATATAATGTATCCACTAATGCTTTTTCATATGCAATTAATTGAATGCTCTACATGCTCACAGGTTATTGTATCACTTTATGCAATGAGCATTATAGGATATTATACATTAGATACAATGTATACAATAATGCTTTTTTCATATGCAATTAATTGTATGCTCTACATTCTCATAGGTTCTTGTATCACTTTATGCAATGAGCATGATGGGATATTATACATTAGATACAATGTATGCAATAATGCTTTTTTCATATGCAATTAATTGTATGTTCGACATGCTCACAGGTTATTGTATCACTTTATGCAATGAGCATGATAGTATAATTTACATTAGATACAATGCATGCAATAATGCTTTTTTCATATGCAATTAATTGTATGCTCTACATGCTCACAGGTTCTTGTATCACTTTATGCAATGAGCATGATGGGATATTATACATTAGATACAATGTATCCAATAATGCTATCTCATATTCCATTCATTGGATGCTTTACATGCTCACAGTCTGACAGGTTCTTTAAACTGTCTGCAGTATCTAGCAAGCTCACTATCAAGTTCATTCTGATCCCCCTGTCAAAAGTCAGCTTAATAACATCTGCATCCCTGCAGCAGCAGCCCCTATACGTGTTATCATACCACAATGCAGTTGTTACATTTGACTACAAATAGAGAAATAAATGCAATAAATCACATCCTCATCCATCGTCCCATTCCTTGAAGACAGTCAGGAAAGGTGACAGAGGAATGCACTGTACTCACCTCACCCACTGCAGCAATCTCCTACAAAACATCATCATGCTGTACATACCCAGCCACACACCCAGATGGAGAGGGTGCTCCCTGCTAATTGTATCATAGCACTGTATTGCAATAAAGTAAGTGACAGGTAAATGGCATCTCCTCTTGTAATAATCATCAGGTGCCTGCATGCATCTAATGGGCAGCACAGCATCCACTTACTTCTCTGAACTGAGTGTCTCCCTCCAGCATTTGGCTCTTTTCCTGCAGCTATTGATTTATATATTAATCTCCCATTCACTTGGCTCCATTGATCTCCAGCTGCAACACAGTTACTTTCTCTTTTTCAGAGTAATGAAAGATTCTAAATGGGCGGGCATGTGGAGATGATTGACACATGTTAGCACCATTGAGGGGAGGAGGATAGCTGATCCCTGATGTGAGTGGATTGGCTGAGGTGGGGAGGGGCGTGGCTATAGCTGGGGACCTGTATGTTATAGTCCAGGCTCTGATGTCATTGGAAGCCAATCACAGGCCCAGCCAGCCAGACTGAGCTGGAGAGAAGCAGCTGCTCTGTATTTACATGTAAACTGAGCTGCAGGGATGTGGTTAACCTCTCACTCCCCTTGTGCTAATGTTTAGGGAGAGCTCATCTACCTCCTGCTCTTATGTCACTAAAGGCATTAATAGGAGCCAGAGCCTGTAGACCCAGCACCCCCCCCCCCCCCACCTCATTCATGTATCAGCATCTCTTAAGGTGGATTGGTACAGCTGGGACTTTTTTTTATTAATGAATCCATCTAAAACATAGCTGATACGATACACTAAAATTATTATTATTATTATTATCCTTCATTTGTAAGCTACAAAAGCTCTAAACTGGCCTTAAAATACATCCTCCACTTATTTACATATATTGGCTTCCTAACCAATCAAGTCTTGCATCCTGGGATGCTTTCTCCTATGATTACACAGTGAAGTTTCCTTATTCTAATATATTGCTGATACAGTGTACTAAAGCAACCAACATACTAAAATTATTATTATCCTTTATTTGTAAAATTACAAAAGCTCTAAACTTGCCTTAAAATACATCCTCCACCTATTTACATATATTGGCTTCCTAACCAATCACATCTTGCATCCTGGGATGCTTTTTTCCCTATGATTACACAGTGAAGTCTCCTTACTCTAATACATTGCTGATATAATGTACCAAAGCAACCAACACACTCAAATTATTATTATCATTTATTTGTAACATTACAAAAGCTCTAAACTTGCCTTAAAATACATCCTCCACCTATTTACATATATTGGCTTCCTAACCAATCACATCTTGCATCCTGTGATGCTTTCTACTATGATTACACAGTGAAGTCTCCTTACTCTAATACATTGCTGATACAATGTGCTAAAATTATTATTATTACCAGCGACTTGCCCGTCAAAAAATGACGGTCATAAAATTATAAAGCAGGTAATGCTGTTTGGAACACAATGTAAGGCTTTTGGTCCTCTGAGTACCTTCGGCGCTCATTGCGAGGCTCTGGGTTGGTGTATTTTTGGTCATGCAAGCCCATTTGGCGCTCATTGCAAGGGCCGAGCTGAGCACCTTTGGCGCTGAATGTGAGGCTCTCCCCTGGTGTACTCAGTGTGAGTCGGAGGGATGAACGCCTTTGGCGTTTATTGCGATGCTCTTGCCTTTTTGTTTGTTTTTTCTGTATATGTATTTTATAATGATAATTGATTAATTAATTAATTAAATCATAAATTAATATACTTTACCTATTTGGAAGTAATATAAGCAGGAAGCAATATCCTGAAGAGCTAACAATCTGTTTTGATGTTCCTGCAGCATACATTGTAGGTTAGCAGTGTTGTTGGGCTGAGGTGTAAGTGTCAGCAATGTGTGCAGTGTGTAGTGTAAATAGGCTGCGTGCGCGAGGGGAAAACGTTTGTTTAGGTGTGTAATTCAGCATTTTGTAATGGTAATGTTATTAGTTTCAAGTGATTGTTGTAAAATGGCGGCGATTGTGTACGTGTTAAGCATTTTGCATCCTCCCTAATAGTGCATTTTATACCTTGTACGGGCTTGTGTAAAAGTATGTGCGCTGTTCGGCCGTTAACTTCGTATTTTTTGGACCTTGTATTTATTTATTTTTCTCAGTGCCGCGGGTCGTAGTTATTTTTGTGTTTCTCGCTTTCCTTTTTACAAAGTGTTACGGGACATAATTTTTCCATGCAATTTTTTTAAAGTGCTACGGGTCTCTCATTGTGAATCGCTTAAGTCGTACAGGGTCATACACGAGCCTGCAAGCATTTGCAACAATCCGTATTGCTGACAACTATCTGTGTGATCCTTTATTTGTAACATTACAAATGCACTAAACTTGCCTTAAAATACATCCTCCACCTATTTACATATATTGACTTCCTAACCAATCACATCTTGCATCCTGGGATGCTTTCTCCAGTGAAGTTTCCTTACTCTAATATACATTTTGTAGAATCTTTTCGATAGAGATGGAATAGCTTTAGGTTGAGTTTAAAACTTTTTAAATCTTTAATACACTTTTGCATTAAAGGCACTCTGTCATGCCTGGAAGATGATTTTCAGACTGGATATACATTGTACTAGCAGTTTTTGTCTACGATAAATAATTCCTGAAATATTTAGAATTGATTTTGCAGCTCTTCTATGCTAATGCGCGGCTCAGTGTGCATGTTAACGGTTGGAGAGGAGTCTGACTGCCAGATAACATTGTCGGTCTTTATTTTTGCCACAACAGATACAGACAAGTAGACTGTAATCCTAATTAGTACATCAAAGCAGCAGACATTTTTATTGTTGGGTGGCTGCCAGCAGGCAAGCAGCCGCTAGATGGTGCTGCCAAGATTTTACTGCCAATTTTAGTGAATTTCCTCTGAAATGTAACTAAATTTCATAGCGTGAGGGTTAAGGTAAGGGCTAGGGTTATGGTAAGGGCTAGGGTTAGGGTAAGGGCTAGGGTTATGGTAAGGGCTAGGGTTAGGGTAAGGGCTATGGTTATAGTAAGGGCTAGGGTTAGGGTAAGGGCTAGGGTTAGGGTGATGGCTAGGGTAAGGGTAAGGGCTAGGGTTATGGTAAGGGCTAGGGTTAGGGTAAGGGCTAGGGTTAGGGTGATGGCTAGGGTAAGGGTAAGGGCTAGGGTTAGGGTGATGGCTAGGGTTAGGGTAAGGGCTAGGGTTAGGGTGATGGCTAGGGTAAGGGTAAGGGCTAGGGTTAGGGTGATGGCTAGGGTTAGGGTAAGGGCTAGGGTTAGGGTGATGGCTAGGGTAAGGATAAGGGCTAGGGTTAGGGTGATGGCTAGGGTTAGGATAAGGATTAAGTAAGGGCTCGGGATTGGGTAAGGATTAAGTAAGGGCTAGGGTTATGGTAAGGTTAGGGTAAGGGCTAGGGTTAGGGCAAGGATTAGGTAAGGCTTAGGGTTAGGGTAAGGATTAGGTAAGTGTTAGGTTTATGGTAAGGTTAGGGTAAGGGTAACAGTTTACGGCTAGCGGCCCCTCGTTGCAATGCTACCGACACTGCTCCCGACACTGCTCCTGGCCACTCAACAGGAATGATCCAAAGCAGGTAATTATTCATATAAGCTACTCATTTGAATATAAATACAGCAACAACAGCATGGAATTTCTTAGAATTGATCTAATTTAGAAAAAAATGGATAACACAACATATGACCAGATTTCCATTCTTTTTCAGTATAACAAAAAAAAAAACCCAAAAAATGATTCGAAAGAACATGTTTTAAACATTACAAAAGCTTTTTTTTTTGTTGCTTGACAAAAACACTGTTTCAACTTTTGTGGAATCAAATAGGAAATGCAGAGGGCATGATTTAGTCTAGGGATCTCATAGGCTGACAGAGGGCAAGCCCCCAAGAGCAGTTAAACATCTGGATATGTTTTTGTTTTTTAAAAAAAAAAGAAAACACACTGACACGTTATCAAGTAACCTCTATCTGATGCCACAAACAAACAAAACATTATTTCTTAAATACATATATTTCTCCATTTTCAATACTCTTACTAATTGTGAGAAAAAAAACTTATAGTATTAACCCTTGATCAGGTCTGATATTCATCATTTTATATAACTGGATAAATGTCTTTTATTTTCATATAGTCATAAAATGAAATATCGTCTTGTAATATATGATGTAAACCACTATTATAGTTATCAGTTGTGAGTAACTCGGCGGGATGCGTCTGCAAAGGCGTTACTCACAAGCTGATGGTCTACCCGCGGGGGAAACACGCAACTGCGCATGTGAGGAGCAGACGGAGGGAGAGGTGGGGAGGGAGAGGGAGAGAGGAGGCAGAGAGAGAGGGAGAGAGAGTCAGAGAGAGGGAGGCAGAGGGAAGGGGATAGAGAGAGGAAGGAATGGACAGAAGGGGGAGTGATGGAGGGAGAAGGGGGAGAGAGAGAGTAGGATAAGAAAGAGGGAGGGAGAGAGAGAGAGGTGGCAGAGAGAGAGGGAGGGAGGGAGCGAGAGGGAGACAGAAGGAGGGGGATAGAGAGAGGAAGGGATGGAGGGAGGGGGAGAGATGGAGAGAGAGGGCGAGATGGAGGGAGAGGTAGAGAGTGAGGAGGCAGAGAGAGAGGGAGGGAGAGAGAGAGAGAGAGAGGGAGGCAGAGGGAGGGGGATAGAGATAGAAAGGAATGGACAGAAGGGGGAGTGATGGAGGGAGAGGGGGAGAGAGAGAGGGGACAAGGAAAGAGGGAGAGAGTGAGGAGGCAGAGAGAGAGGGAGAGAGAGAGAGAGGGAGGCTATGGGAGAGGGGGTCGAGAGAGGAAGGAATGGACAGAAGGGGAGAGATGGAGGGAGAGGGGGAGAAAGAGAGGAGGCAAAGAAAGAGGGAGGGAGAGAGGAGGCAGAGAGAGAGGGGGAGGGAGGGAGCGAAAGGGAGACAGAAGGAGGGGGATAGAGAGAGGAAGGGATGGAGGGAGGGGAGAGATGGAGGAAGAGGGAGAGATGGAGGGAGAGGGAGAGAGTGAGGAGGCAGAGAGAGAGAGGGATGGAGAGAAAGAGAGAGGGAGGCAGAGGGAGAGGGTAGAGAGAGGAAGGGATGGAGGGAGGGGGAGAGATGGAGGGAGAGGGATGGAAAGAGAGAAAGGGATGGAGAGAGGAGAGAGGGGAGGGAAAGAGAGAGACAGGGGGCAGAGGGTGAGGGAGGGAGACAGAGAGGAAGGCAAAGGGAGGGGAATAGAGAGAGGAAGGGATGGACGGAGGGGGAGAGATGTAGGGAGAGGGAGGGAGTAAAAGGGAGGTAGAGAGAGGGGAGGGAGAGAGACAGAGGGCACAGAGAGAGAGGGCACAGAGAGACGCAGAAGGCACAGAGAGAGAGAGCACACACACACACACAAAGAGAGAGTGCACAGAGAGAGAGACAGAGGGCTCACAGAGAGAGACGGAGCACAGAGAAAGAGCACAAAGAGAGACAGCATAGAGAGAGACAAAACAGACATGTGAACATAACATATGACACCTTCATTTATGATGTTACTAGTAGACAAAATAATATATAGAGATAAGAGATAATGTTTTCAAATAGGGTCCACGCTTCAATCACTATACGCACACCCACTCTTGTACATTACAGCATTAGCGATTCTAATTTCTCATCTACAACAAGAAGAGGAATTTAGGAGGGGACCAAAAATAAATTTCATTTTCGGTGAACAAAGTTCTGAATGTTTATTATGGAATAGTCTTTGTTATATTCTGCTTAATTCCTATTTTAATAGAAGCCAGCGAGTTGTAAGCATTTCAAGAAGTGGAATTTAGTAAAGTGCAGGCAAGACTTAAAGGTATAAATAAGTTCCATGGATCATGAAAACATCTGATATAAGAGAATTAGTAGTGTATGAAAACATTTGTTTCACATGAAAAAATCCCAAAATAAACATTAATAAACTTATAATAAAGTTTGCACAACTATTAATTTTTCTGTCAGTTGGTTTTGTGAAGGAATGCAAAATAATTTGCATAAAATGCATAATTTGGTCAATCAGAGATAGCTACAATCTTGTTGCAATGTCTGGGGTTCAGTTTCTGCAGCAAAGCATAATGGGAAGTGTAGTCTTTTGTTTCCACCACAAGGACGCAGCTCAGACAGTGCTGCTCGGGTTTCCCTTATTCAAACAATGAGAAGTCTAATGGAAACACCTGTGTTGTAGAAGGATCATCCCCAAATCTGAGAAAGTTATGGGTTCCCGAGAACTGTTTTAGGAACCACTGCCATAGAAAAAATGGAGAGGGGATATTGACCAATGTTTAAAACGTTAAAATATAATTTTAGTTTTTTTTTATGAAAATGGAGATAAATGTCTTAAGTTTTTGAATTGAAAGAAAAATAATGTTATCTGTCCACATGCTCCCAATTCTTAATTTAATTTTCCAATTCATCAAATTAATTAAAATATATGATTTAAAAAAAAATAATTTTATAGATATTGATATTTAATAGTGCAATGTGTTTTATGTAAAGGATGGGTACCATATCTAGAGTACCAAATCACTTTGTCAGACACTTTGCTTTATTATTATAACAATATGACTCATAATACTTGCAAGCTGTTGTAACTGGGTGTGGGCACCATTTTTGACCTGCTTTGATGCTGGCTGAAACACCACACCCTTAATGGGACCTACTGTGCCGGTTCCCAAACATGGCCCATCATCTTCCAGTTCCAATTCTGCTGTAGGCCAGGATCTGTATCTTTTATAATTAAAGAGGCAAACAATAAAGTTCAGAGTAAGAAATCAAGAAAGAGACATTGTATAAGAAAGATCATTTGCACAGCTGTATATATACAACTTAAATAATTGTGCAATTTGCACTGATACTTCTTTATATAAAGGCACTAAAGCCTATACATGTTTTGTTTATGAACAAGCACACTGGGAGAAATGTAATATATACATATAAAATGTATGGAAGTTACCAGGAGTTGTGTTATATGCACACTGGTTGGCTTCTGGACGTTACCCAACACTTTGCTCAGGCTCCATGTCTCCTACTCAATTGCTGGCTAGGTGGACCAGGACTGGATTTACAGGCGCCCCTAGGCACAAACCCTTCAGTTCTCCAACCCCCTCCCCTCTCTGTAATATAGACATATTACAGTTTGTGCTGATTGGCCCAAGAAAGTGTTGAGATTCCATAATAAAACAGGTATATATGTAGATATACACATATATATAAATCTCTCTCTCTCTCTCTCTCTCTCTCTCTCTCTCTCTATATATATATATATATATATATATATATATATATATATATACAGTATCTCACAAAAGTGGGTACACCCCTCACATTTTTGTATATATACATACTGTATATATATATATATATATACCGGTATATATTTATATATATATATATATATATATATATATATATATATATGAAATATTAGTTGGTTATCAGCACAGATAGGCTTACAAATGATGTACCAGAATATTGAGTTATTACACTATTATTATAAAGGCAAGATCATAAATTTAAATAAATAAATATATATATATATATATATATATATATTTATATTTAAAAATATATATTAAATATATATAACCTTTTATCTGCCAGAAGAGTCAACTGTTCAATTATTATAATGGCAAGATCAAATATATATATATATAGTTTCACATATGGTGGACTAAGAGTGATAGAAGCCATAATGAATAGTACATTAGTGATAACAAATAATTATTTCCTGCTCAAATTTCTCAGAAATACGCTGCAGTTTATAAAGCTATTTCAATAAGCTGATAACGTTGAATTTTCTTTTAATGGTAATAGGTTTTTGAGTAGACTTTTCCTTGAAGGATGTGGGCCGAAGAATGTGGGTCGCTTTGGGATTAGAATCAATGGTTAGAAACATTGGTCATGATATAGACAACTGAGTTATTCATTAGTTTTGTCCCCAATTTGATAAATATACACAAGCTTTGTTCAGACAAACATTTTCATAGCTCCTCTCGGCTTATTAGAAATGTATTCCGAAATTCATTGGGATGCCCATATGCCAGCAGCAAAATAAGAATTGCTTGTTATTTTCTTACTGCGGTCAAACTGGTTTTGGTGAACCCATTATGGCATGATTGACAATATTACATGTTATGTCTGTCAGGTCTTCCCTTTTAAGATAGGTGTGTAAAAGCATTTTTGCTATTTTATCATGAATTCCTTTTGCAAACTCTCTTCAACTTAGGCCACATACTTTAATGCTAAACATTCACGTTACAATGACCTTCTAAAGTAATTATCAACCTACAATCAAACAGCACTGGAACAACCGGACAAGCAGTGTTAGGACTTGGCCATCTAATGTTGCTTTTAGAGAGCATGACAAGTTTGTATGACTTTGTTGGTAGGGACTTTTCTGTCTGTGAACAACTATTATTGATTTTATTACTATTTTTAACAATAGAACAAGAGATTTCCAATTTGCATAGGGTGGTTATAGAATCGATTTCCATACCCCATATGGAAAGACCCTTTAAACATATCCTTAATGTGTCATAGCTGACATTCCAAATACAGTATAAATTGAAACTATAGTCATACATCTCAGCTATCCCTCCTTTGAGAGACGGTCCGGCAATTAAGGACCATACCCTTAATTACGCGCTGACTCTACCCAACTTTCTCTGAGTCCTTAAAGTCCAAGAGAAAGATGGAAGCCTGGAGGGTCATTTCTAGAGAATATAGGTCTGTGTAGCCATATTATACATACAGAAAGTTGGTTTTGGTCACTTGAAATGTTGGGAGATATGCTCTAGGTCAATGCTTTCCAATTGGTAGCCTACGGACCAGATGTGGCCTGACAGCTATATTCTGTGGCTCACTAACTAATTGCCAGATAACATTGCAGTTCTATATTTTGGCCACTACAGAGTCAGACAAGCAACTGTGATCCTAACTAGCACATCAAAGAAGCTAATTAATATGTATGAGGCAATCATCTGCATATGGCACACACAACATGGATTTTCCCAGGATTGATTCGCTTTAGAAAAAATTATAAAACACAACATACATCCAGTTTTCCATGCTCTTTAAAAATAACCAAAAAACAACTTGCAAATGAGCCTAGATTACTGCCAATAATTGACACTGAAATATATTGTTTTCATTATAATATCATATAAAAGTGAAAAGACAGAGCATGCTCTGACCCCAAGGTGGGACAAACAATATACACCCCCAATCATCCACGAGATCTGGGTTTACGTAAACCACTTCAAGATTATCAGGTCATGCAGATCAACCAAACACCAAGGGCTATTTCCTAGACCACTACATATAGCTCACCAAACAAGACAGACTCTTTATCCAAATGCCATTGCCAACAACTACCAATACAAAGATTTACATATCGCCAAATACATTTGACTCCTTTCCCCACTCACTCATATATTTTCTGCTAGACATTTTTGGAACATGGAGTCTTTAGGACTATGCAGATTGCCATATTGTTCTCACAATTTTACAGAACAGAACAATTTAGAAACTAAAGACTACTTTAGACTTAATAGAACTGGTGCCATGAGACTCCATCAATCATTGAGAAGCAATGCTGGATATAGAGAGCTATCAATGGCCTCATCCCCATGCTCTATCACAAGCCACAACAACAGCGATCAATGGGAGATTGATGTCATAAACAAGCTAGACAGTGAGTACTAGGACTCACTAAAGTTTCCATCAATGTCAATATTACTGAACGGGGCTATAAGATACTATTTCAATAAAATGACAGGCCTCCATTCTTCAGATCTGTTCTGTTATGGCAGCTCTGGATAATTTTATCAAACATGGTTGATGTGTCCTGGGTATGGTAAAGGCTCTAATCTGGTAAATAGATCTCTAAATTACTGGCTAGCTTTGGATCCCTATCATAGCCTTCAACCAAATACACTGTATCTCTATCCCAAATAACAGTCACATTGCTCTTCCCACATGATTCAGATACTACAACACAGGAAGACTGGTCATGTATAGTTACACAGTTATATAGTAATTACGGTTGAAAAAAGACTTTAGTCCATCAGGTTCAACCCTTTTTTATCTCCTCTGATCTGCAATATGTGGATTAGGTGCTAATTGATCCAAAGAAAGGCAAACAGAAAAAAACTCCAGTGAAACTTTGTCAATTGGCTCAAAAGGGAAAAAAAAACTTCCTTCCTGACACCAAGATCTGGCGATCGGATCCCTCCCTGTATCAATACTCTTTCTTTAATTATCCAGGATAACCCTAAATGCCCTTTTTACTCAAAAATGTATTCAACCTCTTTTTAAAGTTAACTATCGAATCTGCTGTCACCACCTCCTTTGGTAGAGAATTCAACAGGTTAACCACCCTTACTTTGAAGAACCCTTTTAAATCTTTAAGGTGGAATCTTTTTACTTCTAACCTCAAGGGATGACCTCCCATCAGTTGGAAACCTCTTGGCACGAAAAGCTCCCTTGACAAAGCTTTATATTCCCTTAGCCTCAAGAATACAATTTAAAATCATGACCCTAACTTACAAAGCCCTCAACAATAACACTCCCCCTTACATCTCTGCTCTCATCTCCAAATTCTCCCCCACCCGCCCTCTTCGTTCTTCTAATGACCTTCTTATTTCTACAACTCTTGTCACCTCCTCTCACCCCGCCTCCAGGACTTTTCATGTGCTGCCCCTAGTCTCTGGAACTCCTTGCCTCGCTCCACCAGATTATCCTCTTACCTCAAAACATTTAAAACCTCACTTAAAACGCATCTCTTTAAAGAAGCGTATCACCTTCCACCCTACACGCTCATCACATCTCTCGCCCTCTTTTACCACTCACTATACCTTAGATTGTAAGTCTGCGAGTTTCTGTCCTAAGTACTTTGGGAATTCACCATGGATATTGGATTCCTAGCTCAAAGCAGGGCCCTCCTTGCTTTGCTATATGGCAATTTGTATTTATCTTTGTCTGAACTTACTTATGTACAGCGCTACGGAATATGTCGGCGCATTATAAATGAACTATAATAATAATAATAATAAGGTAATAATATCTGCTCTTAGACACCTTTTTCTTTAGAATGTTAAATGCTTTTAATGTTAAAAGAGGGGCTACTGCTGAATGTTGGAAAAATGCAAATTCCTTCTTTATACAATATAAAGTAAAAAAATATACTTGCATATAAAAATGGATGATCTCAACACCTTCTTCCATAAATAAAATAAAGCAAGACATTATGGTCTGGTATCTTTTACTTTCCTGTTGCAAAGGACTAAACATTGATATCAGTAAAAAAAAAAACTCCTAATAAAAACTTTATGATTACTTCCATGATGCCAACTGAGCCACATTTGGATTCCCTCCATTTACTTACTTTTCCCCAATGAGAAGTAGTAGTGTATACATAATAATACTATGGGTTAAGGTCTATGGCAGATGAAACAGTCCATTGTTTCCACTAATAAATAAATGTATTGAGTTGTTTCAGTTATGTCATTCTCTTCGGTGCACCATGGATGTAATCCAAGTCGCAACCAGTAGACTTAACTTTTATTGTTATTGGCAACTTTCCCTTACATCGCCCCCATAACAATGTCATATTCCCAAGTCAAAAGCCCTCGTCACCTGGTGAATTCCATAATACACAATATAAAAAAGGGGCAAACTAGAGCAAAAAGTCCATATGGGTCTTTATTGGAATTCCCCAGTCAGTTGCAAATTGGGTTAAGTAAACATTACCAGTCTAGTCTGACTGGTATGGGAAAATTCCAGTTAATGGAGAACTTTTATGAATGGGGACTGCTTTTTATGAATAGCCTTCCCTTTTTGTGAATGATGACTGTCCTCCAGCGTTCTTCCCCGGATCTCCTGTTGGTTAACAGTTCTTAAAGGTGTAGCAACCCAATTTCCCACTGAATGTAAACTGTTCTAAAAAAACTTTACTAAAAAGTGATTATAACTTAATTGGGTGACAATTTACATTCTCAGTGAGTCTACAGGTTCATCACACTAGCTGAGAGCCTTGTAACTTGCTGCTCTGCCTTTACAGTGATGTTGACAGAACTGTTATTAAAATAAGATGGTACCTTGGTTCTCAACCTTAATCTGTTCAGGATGGCAGGTTGAGCACCAAAAAGGTAGAGTACCAAACTCCCATGAAGGGTAATGCAAATTGGTTTTAGCAATGCGATGAGTACCAAGGTAGCAGAATGAGTGCCAACGTTTTTACTCATCCTGATAGGTTGAGTTTTGAAAAGGTTGAGTTCCGATGAGGGTGAGAACCAAGGTACCACTGTACATTGAATAAGCTTCATAGTCTATCTGTGGAAAACTCTTGGAGAATGTCTACATGACATCCCACTTTACCCTAGGGTGATGTCAGTAGCAGTGAGCTCTTTGCCTGTAGTGGACCCGCTGCACCTCCACCTCTGGGTCTACACATGGTCATTCTTCTCAATATCATATAGGGTTAGACAATAAAACATTCAACTGAGCATTAGTTATCAGCAGCTAATAAGGAAATCTTTAAAAGACCTTTTATATTTTCTCCAAAGTTGTTTATAAATGGTGTATATACGCTATAGATGCATAACATTGTCATAGTCTTATACTTGTGCCTTAGGGAGTTCACCTCACTGACGAGGCCCAGTGAAGGCTGAAACGTACGTCTGGGGTTTGCTTGTTCTCCTGTTCAGGGTAATATTGCCTGGTATTTTGGGGCTGGGTCACTCTAGCGAGTGGCACCAGACTGATATGCTATAGGAGATTTCTCCCTGTGAAGGGCACAAGTGGCTAAAAGAGGCTGCTCTCAGAGTGGGTTATATCCATAGAACTAATCTATTAAGGTTACTTCGTTCTCTGATTGAGCACCTCTATATTTGTTGTTTTGTTTAATCTTATACTTGTTACATTTTTTCCTTTTCTCTTTATTTTACTTATATTCTGTTTTTATCTACATTATAAAAATGTTTTGAAACCAAACAAAGAAGTGGTTAAATAGCTGATTGTTAAATTATTCTATTTCATAGAATTCGTCATAGTTTTTCCAAATGGCTTGGTGATTAAAACAGTTTCTTAATCAAATTAAGATGTGGGATTCAGTCATAGATTTGGGATTCAGCCACAGAAGACATCAACTGTCTAGCAATTAAACCTCCCCATAATATGGTAAATTATATGTCAGTCCCATATTATTTCTTCTAGGTCCTTTTTTGTGTAAATAATGAGGAATACAGAATATCAAATGGAATTTAAATTCTTTCCAGGTACATAGTTTATTTAGGGTGAATCATTTGTGTATAATGTTTGTCCTTTTATCTAAGAGTCAGATATTTTACAAAAGAAGAAGAAAATACAGAGTGATGGAAAATAATAGACATCTAGTGCGACACTATTGTTTTTTCATTAAATACTCACCTAATCATGTTTTCTCCTCCTCTCACATTTGCTTCTCCAGTCAATGTCAACACAACATCACCAAGTCAGTATTTAGCTATAGCATTCAATATTGGAAATCTCAGACTTTCCACCAGAAATTTGAAATACTTATCCAATCATAAATTTGCATTTAAGATTAGTTCTGCCTTCTAGTGTAAATTATCTATTTTCTATACATAGTATTAGCCATTTCTGCTCACTCAATCCACTGAGCGATTTACACAGTTGTCTTACCTTTAATTTGTGCCCAAGTTTGCTCTAGCTTATAAATTCTTATCTTCAAAGTTCTCATTGATATGACAATGGACTATATGTACTAAGATGAGAAGCTTAGATAACTGGAGATGTCACTCACCCCTTAGTAAACATGTACCATATGATAATATAGAAATGCGAAGATTCTCCATGTAAGTCCTCTAACAGCCTCATTAAATTGGAGCCCAGTAACTCCAACGTGAGGTCCGCAGCCGGTATGGGCTCAAAAATCCCCAGTGTTACGGTGCTATTAAATTGGAAGGGGCTGTGTGGTAGGGGCCGGAGACGCAAAACCGCAACGCAGTCTGTCGCACATTGGATGTGCGGCCATGAACACGATCAATTAGTCTAACCCATAGTGAAGGGTTAGACGTAGCCAATAGCAAATAATTAATTGGCTAATTAAAGCCTGCGGGAACCTCCAGAGGGTCCCCACATTAACCCTTGTAGCGGGGGTCCCAGTAGGGACACCAACCGCATTTAAAATGTCAAATTACGCACCACGGGTCCTTAAAGGGCCCACGGCACACTATTGCGCTATTCCCGGCACACTATTGCGCTATAAGTACCCCTGCGGCACCTAAAATTAGCCCCCCCAATGCTGGGGGGTCCCCATCTGGTCTCTCACAGTGTCCCTACATTAACCCTTGCAAGTTTTTTTATTTTCCTGTAATGTAGGCTTATTTATTTTATGTAAGTTAGGTTTTTTATTTTCTGTAATTCTGTTTTCTTTATTTTCTGTAAGTTATGTTTTTTATTTTCTGTAAAGTAGGTTTTTTATTTTATGTAAGTTATGTTTTTATTTTCTGTAATTCTAGTTTTTTGTGTATGTAATTAGGGGGGTAATAGGGATTTTATTAGGGTGTTAGGTAGGTAGTGTATGGGTTAACAGGGTAGAGTGGGGGTTAATATGGTAGAGGGGAGGTTAACAGGGTAAAGAGGGGTAATAGGGTAGAGGGGGGTTAATAGAATGGGATAGAGTAGGAAAGGGTTAATAGTGTATAGACTTTGTGTCATGAGGGTCCTGGAGGACCCTCATGGCACTTATAGTGTTAATTGGGAGAGTTAAGTCTTGACCTATAAGGGTTTATATAGACCCTTATGGGACTAATAGGGTTAATTAGAGGCGGAACGCTTCCTCTTGGGCCTGAAAGAGGAAGCGTTACGCAAAACGCGCGGGTTGGCCTGTCCGGTCACACAGCAGTGACATCATTGGTGTCCCAGGAGGATATTGTGGTTCATTGAAATCATCAAACTAATGCTCCCTTATATACCGTATATACTTGAGTATAAGCCGACCCGAGTATAAGCCGAGGCACCCATTTTACCTCAAAATACTGGGTAAAATGAGTGACTCGAGTATAAGCCGAGGGTGGTAAATGTGCTGCCCCCTGTGTCCCCCCTCTCTCTCCCTTGTCTCTTCTCCCCTCTCCCTTCCCTGTGTCTCTTCCCCCTCCCTTATCACCCTACTCAACCCCACTCCTCATCCTCAACCTCCCTCCTCATCCTTAACCTCCCGCTTCATCCTCAACCTCCCTCCTCATCCTCAACCCCCTCCTCAACCTCCCTCCTCATCCTCAACCTCCCTCCTCAATCTCCCTCCCCCTCAACCCCCCATACTCATCCTCCCCCCTCAACCCCCCATCCTCATCCTCAACCCCCCCATCCTCAACCCCCTCCTCACCCCCCCTCAACCTCAACCCCCCTCCTCAACATCAACCCCCTCCTCAACCCCCCATCCTAAACCCCCCATCCTCAACCCCCCCATCCTCAACCCCCCATCCTCATCCCCCTCCTCACCCCCTCAACCTCAACCTCTCTCCTCAACCTCCCTCCTCATCCTCAACCTCCCTCCTCATCCTCCCTCCTCAACCCCCCTCAACCTCACTCCTCAACCCCCCATCTTCATCCTCCCCCCTCAACCCCCCATCCTCATCCTCAACCACCCCCATCCTCAACCCCCTCCTCACCCCCCCTTAACCTCAACCCCCCCTCAACATCAACCCCCCATCCTCAACCCCCTCATCCTCAACCTCAACCTCCCTCCTCCTCATCAACCCCCTCCTCACCCCCCCTTAACCCCCCTTTTCCTCATCAACCCCCTCCTCAACCACCCATCTTCAACCCCCAATCCTCAACCCCCCATCCTCAACCCCCATCCTGAACCCCCGTCCTCAACCCACATCCTAAACCCCCCTCCTTAACCCCCCATCCTCATCCGCAACCCCCCATCCTCATCCCCCTCCTCACCCCCCCCTCAACCTCAACCCCCCTCCTCAACCTCCCTCCTCCTCATCAACCCCCTCCTCATCCCCCTCAAACTCAACCCCCTCCTCAACCCCCCATCCTCAACCCCCATCCTCAACCCCCATCCTCATCCTCAACCCCCCTCCTCACCCCCCTCAACCTCAACCCCCCTCCTCAACCACAACCTCCCTCCTCCTCATCAACCCCCTCCTCAACCCCCCTCAACCTCAACCCCCCTCCTCAACCTCAACCTCCTTCCTCCTCATCATCCCCCTCCTCAACCCCCCATCCTCAACCCCCCCATCCTCATCCTCAACCCCCCCATCCTCATCCTCAACACCCCCATCCTCATCCCCCTCCTCACCCCCCCTCACCCTCAACCCCCCTCCTCAACCTCCCTCCTCCTCCTCACCAACCCCCTCCTCACCCCCCCTCAACCTCAACCCCCCTCCTCCTCATGAACCCCCCTCCTCAACCCCCTCCTCACTTTCTCCCCTCTAAATACCTCTCCCTCACTTACCTGCTTCTTGTCCGGCATCTGCTCCGTCTTGACCCCGGCGCGCATGTGACATCACATGCGCGCTGCGTCATTAGCATATACCGGCACCCGAGGGGGTTAGAGAGACACGGGGGGGTTAGAGAGACACTAGTGGGAGTGACTCGAGTATAAGCCGAGGGGGGCCTTTTTAGCCTTAAAAAAGGGCTGAAAAACTCGGTTTATACTCGAGTATATACGGTACTTACTAGCTGATTGTATCATTATACCATTATATTAGCACTTTACTTCTAATAGGGAGCTACAACTAGAGCCACAATATGTTGCACTTTTTGTTATTTGTATATTTATATAAAGCCAGTTAGCAGTTGATTACAACTGTCCGTAACATATGTACTGCCATTTCATTCATTATGATAGTAGTACAGCACCTTTATGGGAATGTATTTTTATAGTATATTGATGTGTATTAACAATAAATATTTGGTCTCACGTGAGTTTAGGGGGTAATTGGTGGACCCCCAGTTCCACCATTAGGATTAGGGAGAGACTTAACTAGGTAGGATTTTATATCATTAGTATAAAGGTGTAAATGGTGGGCTCCGCTACCACCAATTACATTAGCGATTAGTGTGCACTTTAAATGTATTTATTATTACTCCCTTGCTGCTATTTCCTGAAATTTATTGTTCACTTGCTGCTAATTGTTGTATCAATCAATTTAATCTACTGTAGTTTTTGCTATGATATATACAATTTGATTGCTGCCATATTTTTGGATTTATATGATTATCTGACACACAGTGATTCATTGTCAATATATCCAATTATCATTACTTGTATTGTACTTGTATTGATATATACATTTGAGCTTGTCATTTATCTTAGATGCTGTTGGGATTTGTTTATCAAATTTTAAGATGGTTTTTAAACGCCATGATTTTTTGTTTTTAATTTATGCTAATAAATTACAAAATTTAAATAGTTTGGCTTATTGTTAATGACTATTACAATGCCCTTTATGGTATCTTGTATACAGGGGGATTTGCCAATATAGATAAACAGGTGTCTTTCTCTTCTTTTTTCAAATTTGAATTTTTAGCTCCCGTGGGGGTCCCAATCGGGACCCCCGCAGCGATTGTAAAGATGAGGACACTGCGGGGGTCCCAATGGGGACCCTCAGCATAGGGGAGGGTAATTTTAGGTGCCCTGGGGGTACTTAAAGTGCCCCAGCTACAGGGGTTAACACTTTATACTGTCCTGATCGGGACCCCTGCAGCATGGATATTAGTCGGGGGAGCAGGGGGGAGCTTTAAGGGCTGGAGGGAGGTTTGGGGGCCGGAGCGCGGGTCTCTTCTGCTGCCCACACAGCTAACATTCAGGGCTTTTAAAGCCTTTGCGAGTCCTGCCCAGCACTTGTTAGGCTTTGGGCTCCATTTGCTTATTACAGGCTAGCTCAAGGGGAACTTCATAGCAATTTAATTACAAAATGGGAACGTAGCAGGTACGGGCTTGACAGTTTAAACGGTTGCGTGCTGCAATGTTCCTCGTTCCACAGAACGTAGGCATTTGTTGGCCGGCATGCGTTCTAACACGCAGGTAGGCAACATAGAGATTTATGAGGCTCATTTAATAGCTTTCAGCCCTTCTTTTTTCACTACGGGCTACTTTTTTAAACGTAGCCTGAATTTAATGAGGCTGTAAGTAAAGTTCTCCAAGGCTCTTAGCTTAGTGCATCTGACCCAATATGTTATCTTGGTTAATAATCATTGTTCTAATGAATAAAGTACTAAGGAATATACTGCCATGATTTAAACATTTGTTGAGTATCGGTCACTCCGCACCACTACAACTCATGCACATCAATTATATTCAAGATATTAAATGGAGATTAACATTTAATTATGAAGTAACACAACTATAAACTCAAAGTGATTTGAGATTCAAACCATCAATTCACCATCCCAAAAGAGATCTGGCTTGGGTACAATCATAGACGTAAGAACTGAGGCAATCTAAAATGGTCAATCCGCCATATCCATGTTTCTGCTTTGGTCAACTGAGTATCTTCCATGAGACTTTTTATATATACTATTAACTTGCCCGTCATAAATGAAGGTATCATATAATTTTATCCTTAATTTACTGTGCTGTTTCTCTCCGTGCTGTCTCTATCTGTACTGTCTCTGTGCTGTCTCTTTTTGAACATTCTCTCTGTGTGCCCTCTATCTCTCTGTGCATGCTCTCTCTGTCTGTGCGCTCTCTGTCTCTCCTGTCTCTTTCTGTCTTGTGTGTCTCTCTCTCCTGTCTTTGTCACTTCCCTCACTCTCTCTCCTGTCTATCTATCTATCTATCTATCTATCTATCTATCTATCTATCTATCTATCTATCTATCTATCTATCTATCTATCATAATAATCTATCTATCTCCAGTCTATCTATCTACTTATCTATCTATCTATCTATCTATCTATCTATCTATCTAGCTATCTATATGTCTATCTATCTATCTGTCTATCTATCTCCAGTCTATCTATCTGTCTATCTATCTATCTATCTATCTATCTATCTATCTCCAGTCTATCTATCTGTCTATCTATCTATCTATCTATCTATCTATCTCCAGTCTATCTATCTATCTATCTATCTATCTATCTATCTATCTATCTATCTATCTATATGTCTATCTATGTATCTATGTATCTATCTATCTATCTATCTATCTATCTATCTATCTATCTATCTATCTATCTATCTATGTATCTATCTATCTGTCTATCTATCTATCTATCTATCTATCTATCTATCTATCTATCTATATATCTATCTATCTATCTCCAGTCTATCTATCTATATGTCTGTCTATCTATCTCTCTATCTCTCTATCTCTCTATCTACTTATCTATCTATCTATCTATCTATCTATCTATCTATCTATCTATCTATCTATCTAGCTATCTATATGTCTATCTATCTATCTATCTATCTATCTAGCTATCTATATGTCTATCTATCTATCTATCTATCTATCTATCTATCTATCTATCTATCTATCTATATATATCTATCTATCTATCTCCAGTCTATCTATCTATATGTCTGTCTATCTATCTCTCTATCTCTCTATCTCTCTATCTACTTATCTATCTATCTATCTATCTATCTATCTATCTATCTATCTAGCTATCTATATGTCTATCTATCTATCTGTCTATCTATCTCCAGTCTATCTATCTGTCTATCTATCTATCTATCTATCTATCTCCAGTCTATCTATCTATCTATCTATATGTCTATCTATCTATCTATCTATCTTCTGTCTTTCTCTCTCTCTCTCTCTGTCCCGTCTCTTTCTCTCTCTCTCTCCTGTCTCCCGCTCCGGCACACGCGCACATCCCAGCACTTGCCCTGCGCAGATTGCATACTGAATATATCTTGCCTATCAAGCAAAGATTGGTTAAGTGACACAGCAAAGGTCCCAGCTATGAAAGTACACATGCAAATAAAAATAAATTCAGGGGGTTAAAAATGTGTATGAAAGATCCTCACTGTAACTCCCTTTATCTAAGCAAATTACGGGATGATAAGGATAAGGAAGGACAGACCAAGTTGATTAAATCAAAATGATCAGAGGGACAATTAAGTGTTAAACTCGGCCTGTGAGAGATAATGAATTACTCTAAATAAAACTCAGTTATAGAGAGCGAACATTTTTACATGTAATTAATGTGTTAAAAAAACTTTCAAACTTAATTATTTAACACATCTGCTCAAAATTTTAATAACAATGATTTGAAAAATGTATTTAATCTCTAATTTTCATTTCTACAATAACTGGAACCTTTGCTGTGTCCCTTTAATAGCAATGTTTCTGATACAATTCCTGGCCTTCTAATGGTTTGAATTTGCTAATTAAATTTAGCTAGAGCATAATCGAATAATCAAAAAATAAATAGGTCATTGTCACCATGTAACTAAATGAGGCTGTTAGTCGGATTTCAACATAGTTTCAGTAAAATTATCTAAAATGATCAGCCAGATGGTTATTAAAAAGATTTGTGAATCTTGGGGATATAGTAAAAAGGTGATAATGGTGTAATGTCTACATTAATTTAATATTCTGGGGCAACATTATATGGGCTTCCCTATGTAATCCGGAGTCTTTAGGACCACAACATCCCCTCCAGTAGCTTTGTTAGTTATTCCCGGGCTTGATTTTTAGAATAAGTAAGATTAGATTTATTAATCTCATATGAACAGCAAAATCAATGACATTTTTGCTTTGTTTCTGAAACATTTCAATGTCAGGTTGTGTTACCAATAAGCAAGATTGAAGGAATTTTCCGCACCACCCTTTGTAATCAATACTTCAAACACTGCTAATGGCGTATAATTTCTGCTGAGGTCATTGATCAAACTAATACTTTGTAATGAGACCCACAGTTTAAGTAACCAGCATATGAACATACTCATATAGAAGTAACAAAATCGTCTTTGCAGAACACTTGAAGTAAAGTGATTATTATCACATATCATAGTTGCCAAACTACGAAACGTCATCACGCAAAGCGAGCTCGCAAGAACTGCGTCCCTCGCAAAGCGAGGGACGCAGTTCAGGTTGCAAAGGACGCTAAATCATCCACACCCACATACCTCATACACATTTGTTTTGTGAATGTTTGTCCAATCATGACAACCTCTGAGAAGATCTGTTGGACCAGGAGCACGCCAGGTTAATTATCCACACCATGAGCCTCATTCACTTGCAAGCCCGCAAGTTGCGGGATGTAGGACCACAGCGTCCGCGACTTACAGTGCTATTCAATTGGCCAAGCCCGCAAGTACCGGCCCGATAGCTCACATCATAAACCATACTATCGCATGTAGCATTTGTGAGCTTGAACACGATCAACTAAGCAAAACCGTAACTACTGATGCTAAAACAGCCAAGAGAAAAGGAGCCCGTCATCATGAAGATCGTACAACAAGGAGTTGATATTTCAATCAACTAGAGATTCGGGGTCCGATATGCGATCGAACCCGCCAACCCGCAATGTACAAAATAATAAAACTGAAAGCCGATACTGTTCTAGTCCATATGGGTGGCCTGATATGTATTAACTCATTGATTCCAAAGATCGATCTAACCTCAAATTAAAACATAAAAATACATTAATTTTGATTTGCGATTTGTGGGCTTGAGACTGTTGTCTTACGTTGTGTTCCCCATGATTTACAGTGCAGTATTACATTTTTATTTGCATTTATAGTGCTCCGGATATGTCATTAAGCCCTTTGCGAGTCCTCCTTGGTACCCGTAACTTGTGGTTCGACTTTTGCCATTTGCATTGCGTGTTGAGTATTGCGAGTTTGTGTGTAAGGCTCACAACTTGCGGTGTTAATTGCGAGCTTTACACACAAACTCGCAATTACAACTATATATGTGATTGGACATCATGATAGTCACTCATTAAATCAGAGAGATCACATTTCTTCTTCCTTAGACCATGAGATGACAGTCCTCTCAGTAGACAGGATCATGACATCTGCACAGAATGAGATTTACACCGAGATGCCGCAATTGCAACCCGATTAAATAATGGACAGACCAGATGTCAGGGTCTATTGTTATGCGTGATGTTTCCAAGTTACTCTGGAAAACAAAGTCAAGTGTATCACTGCTTTTATTAGAGGAGTCCTGAATTACCTGCTTGAGGTCCAGGCCATCCATTGTGCAGATGATGACGTGTCCAAATGATTGTAGGTTGGCATCAACCCAAGCATTCAAATTCTTACAGGATAAGCCACCTGGGGTGTTCCAGATTTAGCTTGTATACACTAATATGCATTCACTAATATTTCCCATTATAATGAGATTCACAAAGGGTTAATAACTCACTACATAGAGATGTCTTACATCCAAAAACACTAATCCGCTTGATCCAAAATGTTTCTACCATGTTGATACACATAACAATACTTTTGGGAAAGAGAACTGAATGATTTGTTGGGTTACGTAAACTGAAATATACTTGTAGTTATAAAATCACACACAAAGAAATATTGCAAAACAGCACAAAAGTTGAAGGAAAACAGAACTTATACATACTTCTAGTTGTCTCCTCAAGATCAGTGGCCATGAAGAAGAAATATCTATCTTTATAAATAAACATGTACATTTTTGAAGATCCCTTTAAAATTATTTTATTAGCTGTAAAATACCTTGCTAGATGCTGGAACAATATTTTTTGTAGAAATCGGAGAAAGTATTATTTTAAAGAAAAGGTATTAGATAAGTTAAACAATCTCCAGTAAAAATGGTATGGTCAAAAATAATTAAGGAATTTAAACATACATGGGATAAGCATAAGGGTATTCTAAGGATTAATTAAGCTGACTAGATGCATGGGAGTATGAACCAAAATTATTCTGAGGAGTATACAACTCATTGTATAAAAGACACACACAACACACAACAGCTTCTCTACACATAAATACACACATTGAAAAATCTGGGGGGTATCTCCCCCTCATCCCCCAGTCCTTTTCGACCATAAATTGTTTTTCTGTGTTTCTAAAAAAAACTCTTTTCTGGTGATATTGATGTGATCAAAATATTGATGAATTAGCAAAAGGTTTCTCTAATTTTTATAGTGCCATAATCTAATGGAACAAAATAACACATATTACATGAAAATATTTTTGTTGGTAGCTTCCTTTAACCAATGGATGCTTATTGGGTAGGATAATGGTAGGAGATTGGAATGCTAAAGTAGAGAACCAAAAGACACCAGAAATAACTGGCAAGTTTGGGAGGCTGCAGGAGTTGATGGAATTCCAGTTGAACTATTCAAGATGATAGTGTGAACGTGTTGCTTGCCTAATGCCAACAAATTTGGAAAACTCAGCAATGGCCAGTAGACTGCAAAAGGTCAGCCTACATCCCAATCCCAAAAAAAGGCATGGTCAAAGAGTGCTCCAATTATCGAACAATTGCACTTATTTCACATGCCAGCAAGGTAATGCTTAAGATCCTACAAGCTCGACTCCAACAATATTGGGACCGGGAGCTACCAGATGTGCAAGCCGGGTTCCGCAGAAGAAGAGGCAAAAGAGATCAAATTGCTAATGTCCGATGAATAATAGAGAAAGCAAGAGAGTTCCAGAAAAGCATTTACTACTGCTTCAAAGACTATTCTAAAGCCTTTTACTGTGTGGATCATAACAAAATGTGGCATGTCCTTAAAGAGATGGGAGTACCAGACTATCTCATCCGCCTCCTGAGGAATCTGTATGTGGACCAAGAATCCACTGTCAGAACCGAAAATGGGACAACAGAATGGTTCAAGATCGTAAAAAGAGTGCAACAAGGTTGTATATTTTCACCTTATTTATTTAACTTATATGCAGAGTACACCATGCGTAAGGCCGCGCTGGATGAAACCAAAGCCGGCATTAATATTGCTTTTTTTTATGGGGAGGAAAGCTATGGAAAGCTTGGACAAGCTAGTAAAAAGTAAAGATCATAAACTATTAACAAATTTCCGCATAGTTAGAAGATAAACTACTTAGAGTCCCTTGAACTGCAAGAAGATCCAATAAATTGTTTTTTCAGGAAATCAAGACAAACTGTTTAATAGAAGGTATGATCATGAGGCTGAAGCTCAATTTTTTTGGGCATCTCATGAGACGGCAGGATTCCCTAGAGAAGATTCTGATGCTGGAAAAGATTGATGGCACAAGAAGAAGGGAATGACAGAGGCGTAGATGTATAGATTAGGCCACTGAAGCAATGAACATGAACTTGATGGAGCTCAGAAGGGCAATGACTGAGAGCCGGATGAGACTGAACGACTAAACCACAACAATAGTAAATTTGTTCTTTTGAAATGATTACACTGAACTTCTACCAGCTTCACACTGTACTTAATCACAGATATAGTTGTCATACTGCAAGTTATTGTTACTCTTTGCAGGGCTCGCATAGCGAGCCCTGCAACTGCGGCCCTCATGAAGCGAGGGTGGAGGCCTGCAGGACTGAAGGCAGCAACCGTGGCCCTCGCAAAGCGGAAGACAACTGGCGCTTGCGTATGCTGCAATGAACTCAGTAGGCCCTCACGGCTCACCATGCCCTGACACAGGGGAGGTGGGGAAGAGACACAGGGGAGGGGGAAGAGACATAGGGGAGGGGGAAGAGATACAGGGGAAGGGAGAGGTGAGAAACAGACACATGGGAAGGGAGAGGTGGAAAGAGACACAGGGGAGGGAGAGGGGGAACAGCACAAGAGGGAAGGCGGGGGGAGACACAGGGGAAGGGAGAGGGGAGAAAGAGACACAGGGGAAGGAAGAGGGGAGAAAGAGACACAGAGGAAGGGAGTGGGGAAGGAGACACAGGGGAGGGAGAGGAGGGGAAGGAGACACGGGAGGGTAAGGGGGAAAAGATACAGGGAAGGGAGAAGGGGGCGAAGAGACACAGGGGAGAGGGAGAGACACAAGGGAGGGGGAGAGACACAGGGAGGGGGAGAGACACAAGGAGGGGGAAGAGACACAGGGGAAGGGAGAGGGGGAAAGAGACACAGGGGTGGGAGAGGGGGGAAAGAAACACAAGGGAAGAGGGGAGAGATACAGGGAAGTGGGGAAGGAGACACAGGGGAGGGAGAGGGGGAAGGAGACTCTGGGGAGTGAGAAGAGGGGAAGGAGACACAGAGGAGGAAGGGGGGGGGGGAAGGGGGCAAAGAGAGACAGGGGAGGGGGAAGAGACACAGGGGAGAGAGAGAAACACAGGGAAGGGGGGAGAGACACAGGGGAGGTGGAAAAGACAAAGGGGAAGGAGAAGGAGGAACAGACACAGGGGATGGGGGAAGAGACATAGGGGAAGGGAGAGGGGTGTATGAGATCCAGGGGAGAGAGAAGGGGGGGAGAGACACAGGGTATGGGGAAAAGAGACACAGGGGAGACGGGGAGAGACACGGGGGAGGGGGGAAGATACACAGGGGAAGGGAGAGGGGGGAAAGAGACACACGGGAAGGGACAGGGGGGAAAGAGACATAGGGGAGGGGGAGGTGAGAAACAGACACATGGGAAGGGAGAGGGGGAAAGAGACATGGGGGAGGGAGAGGGGGAAAAGCACAAGAGGGAAGGGGTGGGGGAGAGACACAGGGGTAGGGAGAGGGGAGAAAGAGACACAGGGGAAGGGAGAGGGGAGAAAGAGACACAGGGGAAAGGAGTGGCGAAGGAGATGCAGGGGAGGGAGAGGAGGGGAAGGAGACATGGGAGGGTGAGGGGGAAAAGACACAGGGAAGGGAGAAGTGGGTGAAGAGACACAGGGGGGGGGCAGAGACACAGGGGAGGGGGGAGAGACACAGGGAGGGGGAAGAGACACAGGGGTGGGAGAGGGGGAAAAGAAATACGAGGGAAGAGGGGAGAGACACAGGGAAGTGGGGAAGGAGACTCCGGGGAGTGAGAGGAGGGGAAGGAGACACAGGGGTGGAAGGGGGGGGGGACACAGAGGAGGGAGAAGGGGGCAAAGAGAGACAGGGGAGGGGGAAGAGACACAGGGGAAGGGGGAGAAACACAGGGAAGGGGGGAGAGACACATGGGAGGGGGGAAAGACACAGGGTAAGGAGAAGGGGGAAGAGACACAGGGGATGGGGGAAGAGACAAAGGAGAATGGAGAGGGGTGTATGAGACCCAGGGGAGAGAGAAGGGGGAAAGAGACACAGGGGAGGGGGAAAAGGGACACAGGGGAGAGGGGAAGAGACACAGGGGAGGGGGGAAGATACACAGGGGAAGGGAGAGGGGGGAAAAAGACACACAGGAAGGGACCGGAGGGAAAGAGACACAGGGGAGGGAGAGGGAGAAAAGAGAGAGGAGGGAAGAGGGGGAGAGACACAGAGGAGGGAGGGGGAGACACAGGCGAGGAGGCGAAGAGAGACACAGAGGAGGGAGAGAGGGGAGAGACACAGGGGAGGGAGAGGGGGAGAGACACAGGGGAGGAAAGGGGGGAGACACACAGGGGAGCGAGAGGGGGGGCAGACACATGAGAGGGAGGGAGTGGAGAGACATAGGGGAGGGAGAGGGGGGGGAGACACAGGGGAGGAAGGAAGCAAAACAATATATAGAACTCCATCATGCCGTCATTTTTGATTGGCGAGTCGCTAGTCATTAATATAGTTGTTGTACTGCATGTTTAGGTGTAACGGTTGCAAAATTGTTCAAATTGGGAGTTGAGACAAAAACTGAAACTTCAAGCCTGCAAGTTCATGGCACAAAGCCAAAACAGTAAATCATGTTTCTATATGTAGCATTTCAGGGCCTGATCATGCTCAATTAAGAAAGGCCTGTAACTTACTGCTTAAACAGAGCCAAACTCTTAACTTGCTGCTTAGACAGAGCCAAACACTTATTTTGCGATCCAGGAGAGGTAGAGAGAGAAAGACAGAGAGGGAGAGAGAAGGAGGGAACGAGAGAAAAGGAAAGAGGAGGAGAGAGAATGAGAAGGAGAGAGAGGAAGGGAGAGAGTGAGTGAGGAGAGGGAGAGATAGAGTGAGAAGGAGAGTGAGAGAGAGAGAAGGAGAGGAGGAGAGAGAGAGAGAGAAAGGAAGGGAGAGAAGGCATGAGAGAGAGAGAGAAGAAAGGAGACAGAGAGAAGGAAGGAGAGAGAGAGAGGAGGGAGAGAGAGAAGGAGTGAGAGAGAGGAGGGAGAGTGAGAGAGAAGAAGGGGGAGTGAGAACAAGCAAGAGAGGGTGCAAGGAGAGAGATGCACACAGAGAGAGAGAGTGAGCACAGAGAGAAGAGACAGGGTACACAGAGAGAGGGTGCACAAACAGACAGAAGACACAATTTTTAACACAATATTATACCGTCATTTATGACAGGCAAATAACTAGTGGATTATAATAGGTTGCATTTTTTAACTGCTCAGAGTCCTGATTGCTCCATGGCAGGGGTAGGCAAGTTAGGTCCCGAAGAGCCATACACAGGCCAGAATTTTAGGATATCACTGCTGAGTACAGGCAAGACTATCACTTCTTTAGTCATCCTGATTGACTCCCATACAGCATAAATATTGGAATACAAAGAACATTGGTGACCTACTTAGTGTTGCACGCTATTCTTATTGGCTTCCAACTCGTTAAATGTATTACCCATAACCCACTGACTTTAGCTGTACATTTTAACTTTACAAAGCTCTGACAATGAGTGTGTTTTTTTTAACAGTTATTGCTTAATGTGAAGCTACAGTAAACACACCCATTAATATATGTGGTGGATATATTTTTGTTTATTAGATATTTCAGTGTTGTAATCAATGTGATTAATCCACCTGCAATTTACTTTCTTTTGTCCAACCAAACTGTGCACTTTGAACTAAATTTTGAACTAAAGTAAGGGAACGATTCCTGGCATGATAAATCAGGACAGCAGTGGTTTTACCTGCCACTGAACTGAACAGAAATTAAAGGGCCACATTAGTGGTTTTATAACGTGCTCTCTAAAGAATAACTAGGTAGGGCGTGATAAGAAAAAAACCTTAATAAAGCTTTTACTGTGCTTCTAAATTATGGATTACTATTTTTAAGCATGCCCCCAGTTGATATGAGGTCCTTATTGCTACACCCCCAATAATGTATGTCTGGGGTGGGAGCCGCCCAGAGGGGAATGGTCTCCAAATAGACATATTGTACTTGCAGTATGATAGTGGAGCTTATACAGCCTGGGCCATGATTTTTAAAAAAGTAATTTATTGTGTAAATGCACAGCAAATAACTTTTTATTATTATTATTATTATTATTATTATTATTATTATGTCCTTCGTAACTATTTTGTAGACAGTCCTTTACACTAAAGTTCCTTATCTTATGAATTTTTTCTGTATTGTTACAGCACAGTTGATTACTCTTATTTTGTTTGTTTTAATTTAAAGCCTTTCTCCAGTAATTTCTATTTCGGCACAAACTGTGCATGCATAATATTTGCCGAACGGCTCAACTTGTCTGTAATAAAACTTACCTTTGAGCTGCTTCAAAATAATCGAGAAACATATTTTGATTCATGATTTTTATGACAGTACCACAGAAAAATAGATATATCCGTGCTAGCGTGCAGAACACTGAAGACATTGCTGCAGGTCTAACCTGTCACAGAGACGTTGTCCTTAAAGATACAGGATGCCCTAAGGAGGTATTCTGTTAAAGGACCATTGTTATCCTTCAATATATTGCTTAAAATAGGCAATATATAAAAAAATAAGCCAATCTCTAACGTTTTATCTTTTTTTTTAATTGCAAGATACAGTAAAGAATAATTACAAATATAATGGTTGCATTTTTTTAATTACGTTATTTTTTTTTTTTGTTTTAGGGTCTTGGCAATCTTCTTATAGCCTAGGCCGTCCTTATGTAGAGCAACAATTCTTTTTTTTCAGATCCTCCGAGAGTTCTTTGCCATGCTGAACTTCCAATAACCAGTATGAAAGAGTGTGAGAGCGATAACACCAAATTTAACACACCTGAGACCTTGTAACACTAACGAGTCACATGGCACCGGGGAGGGAAAATGGCGTGGGGCCGGATTTGCGGAGGTGGAGGCTCCCACGTCGACTGCAAAATTTACAGACTTAGCATCCACAAATACAAGCCGCGGGACTTACAAAAAACCCATTACGAGTTCGCAAAAATACGACCTTAGCACCCGAAACACCCACACACGGAAACATTAAAAACACAATAAATACACACAAAATGCTTACCCACAGCAAGGGGGGCACACAGGACCTCTGCAAGTGAAGTTACACCTCAATTTAAGTTGAAATACAAGAGTTTAGACACCCGAAAGTACCCTAAGCGAGAGAAAAAATGTCAGTCGAAAAAAACGAAAACGAGGCTACAGGACCCTAAACACGCAAAACACCAAACACCTACGTTTTTTATGAAAATACCGGACGAGGTCCAAGAACAAGGACGCAAAATCAGCCACAGCCGCGTACCACACACATTAGGCGCCATTTTACAACACTAACTTACACAATGTGGAAGTACACAGCTACACTAACGGATTTTCCTCGCGCACGCACACTATTACACTACACACTGCACACATTGCTGACACTTACACAGCAGCTCCACAGCACTGAAAACACACATTGTATGCTGCAGCAACATGAAAACAGATTGTCAGCTCTTCAGCACAATGCTTCCTGCATATATTACTTCAAAATAGGTAAAGTATATTCATTTATTATTTCATTGGCATACAAAAAAAAAACACAACGCTGCTCATAGCACACAAACAACCAACAGCCTCGCAATGAGCGCCAAAGGCACTCAGAGCAAGGCTCGCAATGAGCGCCGAACAATCTTGAAACACTAACAAAATTAATGTTGCAAACAAACAATATTACCTGCCTTACAATCTTATTGCCATCATTTTTTGACAGGCAAGTCGCTAGTATATAATTAAATATTTACAAAAATGTGAGGGGTGTACTCACTTTTGTGAGATACTGTATGTATATATATATATATATATATATATATATATATATATACATATATAAAGTGCTAAAATCATCTACAAAAACGCTGTTGATGTAAGGGAAAGAGTTTTATTCTGTTGCATCAGGTCGAAGAATCTTCTTGGCACCTGAACGGCTACTAGGAAGTCATCGGGGTCTGTGGAAGAGAATCTTTCCCGAAGAGGATAAAGAGGCTCTTTGATCCTGGAAGTACCACACTATATTCAGTACAGGTTCTCAAAGAGTGTTACACTTTTTTCAGGGTTAGGGTGAACTTTTATAGTGGGAAAACTATGGAAACACCATGTACACAAACAAAAAGCATTTTTGAATTCCCACCTAAGGAGCTGGAGACCAACCGCAAACAGGCCTATGTGGGCAGGCTTGTCATCAATGAACCAATCAGAGTGAAGGCACCAACGTGATTTGAACTTCCCGCCTTGAAAGACAGATCTTTTACTGGAGGGCCAACGTCTGAGATTCTCCTATTGGCTCATGGTACCGGTTGAGTGACTAATCAGAGAGGGGCCAATAGGCTCTGGTAATTTAATTAGTCTGTTTAGGTCAGGGCCTAACAAGTCCTGGACAGCATCTTCTTTGACAGTTCAAAATACAAATTTCCCACTCCACCTACGCCGTCCAATCTCTGTTGTGACTCCTCCGGCACTTATCCTACGGGCTGCACTGTCAGCCAATGCTGTAGCTTATCTGTGTTCAGTGTGAATTTCCCACCCAAGTTCTGGACACCCAATCAGAACGTCACAGAGGCAGCGGCTTTATGATTGGTCACCTCCACTGAAGTTCGGCCAGTCTCAGGCAACCCCAGGAATTATAAACCATTTAATGGGTGCTGGGTCTACATTCTATGGGCACATACATGGGATTTCTGGCTGGCATCCTCCATAGCTGTAATGCCAGCTAAACTCAATAACCAGCCCCAGGTGATTCAGCTCTTTTAGAGGGAAAGTCTGACCAAATGGTCCGCTACACATCAAAACAGGGCATGTGTCATAGTGTGTTTTCTTTTTGCTAGATAAAGGTCTAGGGGCACACCAAATTAGTTTAAAGTTTAACTGATCTTACGGGCTTGCCCTCTGCTAAGCCAATGAGATCTACAGACTAAACTATGCTCACTGCATCTCATGTTTGTTTCAATTAAGTTCAAACAGGTTTTACTTAATATATTTTCATATTTGTAATGCTTAAAACAAATGCTTTTACATGCTCATGCTTCATGTCCCTTTAAGCTCTAAAATGGTTGTTTTTTTTCTTAAATTGAATTGGAAAGATCTATTCATTACAGTGTTATATCTTTTATAACTTATTAAGTACCATTTGCTTGAGTAGTCATTATAGTTACCGCAGTGTAGCCTGTATATCCGTGAGGCATTTACAATATGTCTTTGAGACTTCAGCTATTTTATATCAAAGCTATTTGCCCTACTTATTCAGGGAGATATTCGTGTAATGATTATGTAGTACAGCAACAGCAGAAAATACAATACATTATGAGTGCAGATCAGTTATTTTAAATTCTACTTCTCTGCCAGTTTTATAATGTAATGTGTAAGTATAATTTGGCCTAGAATAAGGACAATGATGATATATAAATAATGATGCTCTTATAGTCATTATTTCAAATATCTAAAACTCTCAAGCTAATGGGTAAATGGCATGTTTTCAAGCCAATTTAATTTAAAATGAGTTTAAAATCAGTTTCATAAATTATATTTTATATTCCACAATCCAGACTGGCTATCAAATGGTCAGATTACACCCACATTTTTTATTATTTATTTATTTTTATAAATTGCTATCATATCAGACCCCTTCTGGATTGCTACTTTGTTGTGAAGCTGTGGGCTATATCATGTAGGGTCTCCCAATATGGGCAGGTCATAGCAGAGAGGTCAGACAAATCACAGTCCACTGGAGAAGGAACTGGCAGCCCACTACAGTATCTTTGCCATGAAAACCTTATGGATTAGCACACCCAGACACAATATGTGCCTGTAGTGCTATGATCCATAAGGTCATGGAGAGTTTGACACAACTGAACACTTCATATCAGAAACACTTTCTGGGTCTTGCGTCTTGCAATTTTATTGGTTCATCAGTATATATATAAATAAGTTAATTGTGTATCTAGCTGCGCTTCTGGATTAAAAAGCAGGCACATTTTTTGTAACACGCCTGTATACAATTAAATTAAAATAAGAAATTATTAAAAGCAATTGTGTTGTGTATCAAATACAATATTCTTAAGACAAGCAGCCTGATCTAATTTTTCAGATCCCTTTGAAATATTTTTCTATGTTTTTATATTGTGTCTTTAGATCCTTGGCGCTTATCTTCAGTCTCTTCATTTCCAGATGAAGCACAAGTGTGAAACCGGTTGAGTAATTAAACAGTTCCACCTGTGACAACCAAAGTAGGAAACAGAACCACAGCACGTGGAGGGCTGCTGCTGCTGACCTGTGGAATACAGACATAGAGGACTGAAGGAAGTTATCTTCCATTTGTGGACATTACTAAACCTAATGTAAGCTTTTTATATTATTTTTTTACTATGTATTAAAACTTTATTGACCATACCTTTCTCTCCCTGATGACTGCATGCATAAAGCTGACTGCACACATAACCCTGCACAAGGAGAGCAGTGACAGGATCTGAGGGCCTGCATAACCTGACATAACCTGATACCTTAGACAAGCCTCTTTTCTCCTTGTCTATTTTTCAGCACTAAGGAAAAAGAAACTGAAGATAAGCGCCAAGGATCTAAAGACACAATATAAATATATATATATATATATATATATATATATATATACAATGGAATTTTTTTTAACAAGCATATTTTTATTATATGTTTGTTAAAGAACCACTATAGTTTAGTATTTTTTACACATTTTTTGAAGAACTGCACTGATAATGGCAAAATGTTTTCAGAAGGTAAAAATGAATGCATTTATGATCCCCTTTTGTCCAAATCTTTCTAAGATATGAGTATTAGAAGATTGTGATTTTTATATGAGAAATAAGTAGCCATAGTGTCAGAAAACGACATTAAAGTGAAACAGGAGCAGGAGTGTTTTCTCCTCATTTATCCTGACATGATACAGGAAACATGGGGCAGGGAACCTTGCAAATCTCTGCAACGCCTTGTACTTTTATTCCACTTTCATTTGAATGTAAAAGTAGTAAAAGTCTTTTCATAAATTCATGTTTACACTCTCTCTCAATTTGTTTCAGTTCACTAGACAGGATGATATATATGATAAACATACACATATATGTTCTAGTATGTGCTATGTTAGAAATCTAATTGGTGTTATCCATATTTAATCAATGCCCTATAACTTCAATTGATTAGGAAGTAACACTATTTACCATATTTTACTAAAACCTAAAGAGTCATGTACCTCAAATCATATTTTGAATCACACTAAACTGTGGGGACAAAAAGGTTCACACAGGAAAGAGAATAACCTTGAAATTAAGCAAGAATCATCTTTAAAGGTACCGTCCATGCTCGTTGGTTTGCACTGACAGAGACTGACCCTCAAATTCACAGTCTCACATGGAAAATCTGAAATCTGTGACACTGCCCAGAAGACTGAGTGACTGACCTCACAGTGCTGTCCTTTGATTTGTGGGGTATGGTTGTTTTGCCTGTGCATAGTTTAATCAATATGAAGACAAGACTATGGCCTCCATTAAATTCCAAGCCCGTAATTACCTTCATACAGAACGCATGTCTGCGGGTTAGAAATTTGTTACAACTACAGCTGTATTCAATTGACTCAAGCCAGCAATTACAGGGCTAAAGCCTAAAACCGTAAACCATGAACCTGTACGTAGCATTTCAGGGCATGATGATGATCAATTAAGCAAGCCTGTAAGGTATTATTATTATTGTTTATTTGTAATGTGGCAACATATTCCGTAGTGCTATACATAAGTTAATTTCCAGGCAAAGACAAATTCCCGTCTTTGAGCTTGAAATCCGGTGTCCATAGCGCTTTCCCCAAAGCTCCATGCAAGATTGAAACTCGCAGACTTAGGTCCTCATTCAAATGCGATTTGGCCAATTGAATAGGGCTCTATGCACAAAGCATATTTTTTTACATAAGTTTTCAACCAAAAACAAGGTCTTCACTAACTAAAAACTTCCGTTAAAAAAAAAATGCTATATGCTTATATAGAGCCCTATTCAATTGGCAAAATCACATTTGAATGAGGCCCTTACAGTCTAAAGGTTAAGGTTTGTGCGTGATACAGGAGGGAGATAGAAGTGTTATGTGTGTTAGGGTAGAAGGTGACAGGCTTCTTTAAAGAGATGTGTTTTTAGTGAGATTTTGAAGGATTTGAGGCAGGAGGATAGTCTGGTGGAGCGAGGCAAGGAGTTCCATAGAATAGGGGCAGCACGAGAAAAGTCCTGAATGCGGGAGTGAGAGGAGGTGACAAAAGTGGTAGAAAAAAGAAGGTCATTAGCAGGGCATGTGGGGGAGTATTTGGAGATGAGAGCAGAGATGTACGGGGTGCGCTGTTGTTGATGGCTTTGTAAGTTAGGGTCATGATTTTAAATGTTATTCTGGAGGCTAAGTGAAGCCAGTTGAGTGACTTGACAAAAAGGAGCTGCCGACACTGAACAATGTGTACGGAAGATGAGTCTGGAGGAGGCGTTCACTATGGATTGAAGTGGGGAGAGGCGAGTGGTGAGCAGGCCAGCAAGAAGCGAGTTGCAGTAGTCAAGATGAGAAATGATGAGAGATTGTATTAGAATTAGATTGTATGTGAAGGATGAAAGAGAGGGCAGATCCAGTAGACCCCAAGGCAATGCTCTTGGGAGGTCGGAGTGATGATGGCGTTGTTGACAGTGAGAGAGCAATGTGAGGAATTGAAGCTGTAGTAGAGGGTGGGAAGATTAGGAGTTCAGTCTTAGACATGTTGAGTTTTAGATGGTGGGTGGACATCCAACAGGATATACTAGAGAAGCAGTTACAATTTAGACCGAGACAATAGTAAATGAGACCGTTATCATGAGGTCAGTAAAACATGGAGTTTAAACTAAAATCAATTTGTTTTTAGAAGTCCAATCTGTGATCCTACTCGCAATCCAGCAATGTAGAAATCAATAAAAAGGAATCAAGAAACTATGCTAGTCCAGGTGGGTGGCCTGATATGTATTAACTCCTTGTTTCCCATGATTGATATAACACAGAAAAAAAATCTAAAAACAATATTTTTTTATTGCAGATTTGGAAGCTTGAGACTGTTGTGCAATTAATTCTAATGTCTTTCATCTCTTTACCAGTATTTTAAAATACAGTAGTGTGTGTTTATATTTGCTTTTACAGTGCTATCTAGTACTCGTAGAAATGTTTGATACATTTGCCATTTACGGGTTTGAAGGCAATTGCAGGCTTGTTGAATTGTTGTAATTGAATATGAATTTTGCGACTCTAGCACTGGTAACAATTGCGGCCTTGAAACATCAGAGGAGATAGAACGGAGTTAAGCTTTTTACAACCGCAGTGATTTTGAGCCTTTAACTCACAAATGGATTGCCAATAGCAAAATGTAGCCAATTAAATATCAGTAACTTTTACAGGCTACATTATGGGCTCAAGTAATAATAATTTGGCCAATTAAAAGGGGGCCTATATCTCCTATTATGCTATGGATGGAAGAGAAGAAGTGCATAGATTGGCAACAAAATTGTACCAATGAATGAGAAACGTTGCTACTCCTTTCCCAAAAGCATGCTAATACTTCATGTTTAGGGCATATTTACTGCATATTTTAACAGTAACATTTTTTTTAAAATCACGCCCAGGTTGTGTAAGCTCCAGATCTCTCCATCCTGTGAATGATGTATTGTCTCTGGAGTGGGACCCGTCCAGAGGGGAGTACCAAACTGAAAACCTTTTGAGATACATGTTATTAGCAGGAGGTAGAGCCATTTATAGGCCCTTTTGGTGCCATCATTGCCATTATGACCCCAGCTAGCCATGTGTGAAGATAGGTCCTACAGTCTGCCTGTCTATCTGCGCTTCTTTCTTTTCCTTTCCCCTTTCCTCGCTTTCTTCTTTCTTTTATTCTCTCCCTACACTCACTGGCTCCTGCAGTTCTGGCCGGCATCCTGCAAAGGCGTCATCGTGTGGAGGCTGGAGAAGCCGGGATCGACTGCTGTCCAGGGACAGGGTGTTGCAGCTGGGGACTCTGCAAAGGGCACACCAGCTTGATGAATCGGCTGGTGAGTGGCAGTCCCTCGGCGGTCCCCTGGGCTCTGGAGCATAGCGTGATGTCATCGGACGGCGATATGAGCCCAGAGGATCATGGTACTTGTAGTTCTCCGCATGTTAGGTAGTCTGTGCAGTGCCAGGAGAGCGCTGACAGACTGCAGCGAGAGCTTTCATCTCATTACAGGACTGCAAGTGCTGGGGGGTTTACAGCCAGAAAACCCCCATGGGCACTGGCTTACTATTAACCCTGTGTTTACCCCCTTACTTACTTTTCCCCCCTGGTAACAATTGATTGAATCACAGTGGCGGGGCTGCTGATGATATGTGAGTGCACGGAACTGGTTCACTTACAGGTGGGGGGCTTTCTAAAATATATAGTTTGAGCTACATATATTTCATTATATATTTTGTTTACCCTTAAAAGTCCATGTAAAAGGTTGGGATGGGTCCAAAATTATTTACCCGTGGTCCTTCCTCTTATTTGTTAGCTTCAGTCTGATCTATAAGATCCGCTGCCTGAGCAAGCATGCATTATAGGTTCCACAGACTGACTCTGAGTATTGATGTACACATCAGGTACGCAAAGCATCGCCTGAATGATGGTTGGTATGCATACATGTACTCCTAGTGGCCCAAATGCACAGTCCACCTATGCACATAGAAACAACTCACCATGAATGAAAAGAGAGCATAAGGGGGAGATGTACATATATCCTAATAGCCAGATGCTCGAACATACTACATGAGAGTACCCGCCATGCGGATAGAGACCAAAAGTACAGAAACAGCCATAATCAGATTATGTGGACAGGGAACAAACTATATCAGGAAACAGAGCTGATAACATAATAAAAGTACATACATACATCTATCAAGGTAAAAAGGGGGGAGGGGGATAACAATGTTTCCTATCACCCAAAGACCCCTACTCTCAGACGACACACCATTTTATAAAAGTCAAGGACGGACAAATGTAATACCATACCAGTACCCAACTCAAGGAAAACTCCATAAATTGTTAGTGAATTGTCCCCCTTCTGATAGAAGCCCACATAGGGTGTGGGTCCCAGAGTCCAAAGTATGGGATCCCCAGTAAAACCATGCCAGGAGCAGGGCCCACGATCAATGACCAAGATAGGTCAAATGGCCTATCCCTTAGAAACGAGGATGGTTCATTTTTTTTCTATTACTCCACCAATGTTTCGATGACATAGCAAAGCCACTTAAGGTATGAATCCCAAACTGCCAGTTCCCTTTTTTTGCTGGACCCACTCCATCCTGTGCCCCCAGATTGCAAACTCAGCTAAGATAATACCATTTACCTGAAACTACAGCAACCTGTGGCATCCTAGTTAGAGCAGCAAAATAAACTTAAAGTCACCAGAAACTTCTTGCCAAGACTCTGCCGTCCCGCCTGCTCTCTTATGAACCTGTCTTACTGCTGCAGGAACATTTTGGGGGGCATCCAAGAACAATAGAGCAAACGTGTCTAATGCCTATACCGCTGTCTCTAGCTGCCTGAGTGGTTCTGATTTTATATAAAGCACATGGCAGACGTAATTAACTGAACTAGCAATAATGGGTCAAAACAGATGATGTTGTTTCAAGGTTACTGCCTCTCATCAACATGGGTCTGGATCCCCCTGTGTATTGGTGTCAAGACCTCACACTGTGTAACTTAATCCTAATAATCCATCAGTAACTTACCCTCTTATCCTTAGGTCAGCTGCTTGCTTGGCACTGCTGTAACCTATTAGATGCTGTAGTATGTTGAAATGCGTCTATTACTCCATAAGACACATCTGCCTACCCAATGCCTGTAGCAGGATCTACGCTGGTCAAGGGTCCTCTATCTCCGTTTACTTAACACCTATCTAACATCCACCCCCAGTTGGGACAGTATCGTGCTAACCTGGCATGGGAATTATGGGCTTCTGCCTTAGCTGGTGAACCTAACTGTATGTTGGTAATTACATGTGCCATGTGCTTTATATAAGGTCAGAAGAGTTTGCTCTGTTCTCGTGTGCCCCCCAAAATTTTTCCTGCAGCAGTAAGACAGGTTCATAGGATATATGTTAATATATTGATTGTTATGATTATGTTAATTGTGTTACCAATAAACTCTGTGGCCGGTTTTCCCTCCAATAAGTGATTTGTGTCTAATCATTATATCCAATTTGTGATTTGGGTCTAAATCTTTAGGTGTACATACCAACTGGGCCTTCCATAAGTCAGGTTTGGAGAGAATTCCCCTATGGGTAGCTTCCACTCCAGAAACACAACATCACTTGGAACTGTAATGAGTTCATAAAAAAACTATATTTTATTGTTTAAATGCACAATAGAAGTCTAATAAAGCTTTTTTTCTTATCAGGCCCTTCTTTGACCCTATAAGGTAACTCTGACCCTGCTCCCACAGTAGCAAAATTCCTTATGAATGTTAATAAACTAACAACAGTATTATTTTTTGCCTTCTAAAATGTTGAGTTATTATCAGTTTAGTATTAGTTCCTCATAAGAGCATATTGTAAACATAATATACCACATATTTTGTATTTTATTACCAATGGCTTTGGCAATCATTGTAGTGTTCCTATACTATTTGTCTTCTAAATTAGATGTCGCAAAAAATTGAAGCCAAAGCTCCATCTCTTAGTGATAACCAAACACAGACATCTTAAAAAAAAAAAAACTGGAAATAACAGATCAAAAGGAATGTAGCTTTTTGGAGCAAGTAATCAAAGGGACAAATTACAGAGTATATAGGAGACCTTGTCAACACAAGACATAATAGGCTGTTAGAAGCGTAATGTTTGATGCTTGTAGCTTCATAGCTTGGCTTCACTGCATCGTTTTATTACATCTTCAGTACTGTAAACCAAAACACCTCGGTTTAAAGGGCCACAGCAGAGATGCCAATTATGGAAGGATGGCAAAATACATTTGCAGTTAAAAATTACTTTAAAAAAAATAAATTTTGTAACTGATCAAACAGCTTTGCATTTACTTAACTTGCAGCTCAAAGATCCCCAACCAGAATGGTATTGTTTTCATTATCTAAATAGTGTATTTTATTGATTGATTATTGATATAATCTACCAATTTGTCTCCAGTTGTTTTCTCCAAGAGGAAGAAACAGTCAAGTGTCTATGCTCTAGAGTAAATATGTGTACTAGATCAGTGAACTTATCTGAAGCATATATATCTAATATTTGGACAGTTTGTTCAACCCGTTATTACTGACTTACAATATCAGTAGCACTTATATGTCCCTCTTTGGCAATATCACTTTAACATTTTCTTTATTATTATGGAAGAGTGATTCGCCTACACAGACAGTTAAAATTGTCATACAATTATGTTGATTTTACATTGTCATATAAATTGTAATATAAAATAGTTCTATATATCTTCTCCTTTTTAAAAAAAAAGTATAAAGTCCAAAACACAAAATTAGTGGAAAGGGAAAACTTTTACTGCACAAAAAAACTATGCCGCTATTAAAAAGACAGTGTCCACACGTCATACCGCATAAATCAAATTGATAAGAATCATCAGAGGTGAGTATGTGACAAAGTAAGTATGGAAAAGACCTTCACACTACGGGTAAAGCCAGTAGAACCCTGTTACATCAATTGGTGCCTCCTACCTGGAAGGCACAACCTGTGTTGATGCCCCGGTTTCTGGCTAATCGCCCTATAGCTCAGATGGAGAGAAAGCATACTGTCACAATACTCCCCATTATGAGAACAAAACACAGTTCTTAATAACTAACTGAAATCCACAAATATCATATCTAGTGTTACCAATTGTGGACACTAACTATTAAAATAAAATAAAAAAACAATGGCAACCATACATTCAAAGAGCCATTGGTTATCTCAGGAATACATTGAACATACAAGTGAATGTTCAAGCACTTAAGGAAAACATAACCCATAATTATTTGATTCGGAAGTCCAAAACAAAATGAGTAAGGAAGTGGAGATGGGGGAAAGAAAGGAAGGAAAGGGTTAAAGGGGAGTTGAGAGGGGTGTCTCTAGTTTGGGTGAGACTTGTAACAATTGTTACACAATTTCTTGGTTTAACCGAGGTGCACACTTTTTTAGGTCATGGTCTGGTTGATTTCCAGCAAGGCTCTTTCTTTAATTTTATTAAGTACTTGGTACCTCAACAGGCCTGGTGTTTTCAATTTTGAAGATTCATGAAGTTTGGTTATGCCAAATTGGGTAGATAGCTTTCCCCAGAGGTTTTAGTTTTTTTGGGAAAATTCCCATAAAGGTCAAGTGTACCTGTCTGCCATACATTTCAGATACATTTTTTCTCTTTTTTTTATATTTTGGGTCTGAAGGTATGTTACATGGCATTGAGAGACACCAGGCAATCAATGAGAAAGTATTGAGATTGTACTGATTCCTAGTGCAGCATGGGATGGTGAGAAGACATTCATGAGCAGAATGAAGGAGATAAGGAAGAGTAGGTGAGGTGTGTGTGACCTGCTTTGAAGCAGAGGAAGAAGTTTATAGATTATCCTTGACTTGAATCCTTGAAGTTAGTTGAGGGATTACAGTGAGAAAAGAGAACTAATTTAGAAGATAGGGATGTGACTCAAACAATCACTTTTAGTATACATTTCGTGAGCGAAACATAATAATCAGAAAGAACAAGCAAATATGAGGTTATAGTAGTCAGAATGGGAGAGGATAGGGGCCTGGAGTAAAAGGAAATCATTTAAAACTAATAATATTCAATTATTTCTTTATTTCTGGTCCAATATATAGCATTTTCTTGCTTTTTTTAATAGCATGGATCTTACACAGAAAACTGATTTAATAGATCAAACTGTGTCCCAAGGTATTGTGGATAATGTTACTGAGTTTACTAAATTTGAATATTACAACAGCCCGTGAACTGAAGAAGGTTAAGGAGCAAGCAAACTGCTTCTGAGTGAGATTAATCATCCAACAAATTTCAAGAAAATCAGGTTTCAGCAACATCAAGTAATTATTTCATGCTATTTTTCTTATATGGCCAGGTTTGTTGTGGTCTAATTATATATTATTTTGTTTAAAATGTTATTGATACAATGGACAGCTTTATTATTCTATATATATAATGAGCCAGGATATTCAGGAGCATACAATGGACCATATGACAGTAGCATTTATACATAAGATAACTAAACTATATGATAGACTATGGACCCCATTCAATTGCAAGCGTGTAATTACCTTCATACAGGCCGCATGTCTGCGGGTTAGAAATTCAATTGACTCAAGCCTGCAATTACAGGGCTAAAGCATAAAAAACGTAAATCATGAACCCGTACGTTGCATTTCAGGGCATGATCATGATCAATTAAGCAAGGCCATACGTTACAGTTTAGAAAGAGCCAATAGTAAAGGAGACCGTCATCATAATGTCACTAGAATCACTACAATCAATTACTAGTTAAGAAATATGATATGCGATCGGACTCACAATCCAGAAATGTGGAAATCAATAAAAATGAATGAAGAAACTGCTAGTCCATGTGGGTGGCCTGATATGTAGTAACTCCTTGATTCCCGGTATTGATATAACACAGAAATAAAGGGTAAAAAAAAAAAATGTAATTGCGGATTTGGGAGCTAGAGACTGTTGTGCAATTAATTCTAATGCCTACCATTGCTTTCCCAGTATTGTAAAGTACAAGTACAGTAGTGTGTGTTTATTTGTATTTACAGTATTACGAACAGGTGTTTAACCCACTTGCGGGTCCTATCTAGTACTCATAGAAATTTATGATACATTTGCCATTTATGGGTTTGAAGGAACTTGCGGGCTTGTTGAATTGTTTTAATTGAATATGGATTAGCGCTGGTAACATTTGTGGGCTTGAAACATCAAAAGAGTAGATAGGACGGAGTTACGTTTTTTACAACCACAGTGATTTTGAGCCTATAACTCGCAAATGGATTGTGAGTAGCAAAATGTAGCCAATTAAATATTAGTAACTTTTACGAGCTACATTACGGGCTCCAGTAATTACAATTTGGCCAATTGAATGGAGGCCTATGCCTATTAGAGCTTTTTATCAAGATGATTAATTTAAATTCAGTAAAAAGAAATCTTATATTGCATATATTTAACAATGCTGATTTAAAACAATGTTACTATTACAAAGCTAATACTATGAGGGTGGGCATTTTTAAAATGTGTGGGATCTATGGCCTGCAATGTCAAGTAAATCATATTTATAGTTCTGCAATATAGCTATTTATCCAGACAGATTGATAGGTGGATAGTTTACCAGAACAATACATAGACAAACAGAGAGAAAGATAGGCAGACAGACCGACAAACAGATAGAGCAGTCAATGTTTGCCTTTGGAATGCCAAACACAAGCCAGGATTATAGGATTTCCCTACTGGTTAGTAAACCAGAAACATTGAGGTAGTGATTGACTCACCTGTGCACGGTCTAGGAGCGGTGTTGCCTACCCCTGCTGCTCATAGGACAAAGTAGAAATTAAATAGATTTCCCTGGTTATGAAGCATGCTTTGTCTGTAGAAAGATGTTTGAAAAACCCTCCACTGTATATTCAGTTTTCAACCAGCTTTTTGCCCGAATTCACATTTGCCAGAACTGACCTCACACTGATTAGTCCCATATAAGGGTGAAACTGCCATCTGTGAGTGGGTTTATGGCACTGTACCCTAATCCATGGCTATACTCTTAGACCTGCATGAGAACAGCGCACATAGTCCTATATAGATCTATATATATATATATATATATATATATATATATATATATATATAAAAGGAACTTTGCTAAGATAACCTTATGGAAAAGCACAACCAGAGACATAACAATATGACACTGGAAGATGAGCCCCTCAGGTCAGAAGGAGCCTACCACATTACTGAGGAAGAGCAGAGAACAATTACAAGTAGCACCAGATCTAATGAAGTGGTGGGGCCAAAGTCATGAGGAAGCCCTGCTGTGGATGTGTCTGGAGGGTTAAAGAAAGTCCTCTGCTACTAAGAACAATTCAGCATAGGAACCTGGAACGTTAGAACTATGAACCAAAGCAAACTAGATGTGGTCAAGAATGAGATGACAAGGTTAAACATTGATATCCTGGGAATTAGTGGACATTTCACTTCTGGCAACCAGAAGATCTTCTACTATGGTCAAGAATCCCGTAGAAGAAATAGAGAAGCCAGTCAGTCAAAGGGTGGCCAAAGCAGTGCTGGGTTACAACCCAATATATGACAGAATTATTTCAATTAAAAGTATCTTTGTCAAGATAACCTCCTGAGACATAAGAATGTGACTGGCAATCTACGTTTCATGGGATCAACAACAGCATCCTATCCAATAAAGATTTTAAGGATTATTATTTAACTTATTATTTAACTGAAATAATCTATAATTATTTATCTATTTTTTTTAGCTTTATTTTATGTTGTATATTTATTGCATTTACAGACATCCATATTTTATGTTTTATATTTTATAACTGTCTATTGAGATCACTGGTGGTGCAGTGGTTAGGATTTGATGCTTTCACTGCTGAGATCACACCACCCTGAAGTCAAGCAGGATAGGGCCTGGTCAGTACTTGGATGGGAAACCACCTAGACATACCAGGAGCTGTATGCTGTGGCCCACTGGAGAAGGAACTGGCAACCCACTCCAGTATCTCTGCCATGAATACCAAGTGGATCAGCATGACGTGTTGCAGTCCATAAGGTCAAGGAGTGTCAGATACCTCTGTACGACACACAATGAGATCACTGTCACGTGGCAAGTCCACGCTATTTACATTAAACAGGATTATAATAATTAGTTAAATCACCTTAGACCTTAGAACACTGTCAGGTAAAACTCTTGCCAGACCTGTATCTTTACTTACATAATAAATTATTGGCACAGCACATATTTATACTCTAGGCGTATTCAGAAAGTATTTTATGTACACAAACATTTGCCTACTGTGGATTTATGCTTTGTACTTTGCATACCTGTCGTTTAAACAGGATGTTTGTTCTGTGCGTATTATTTATGAATTAATGGATTTTATTCTGTGTTAAGATTCTAAATCACGTAATGGAAACTCTATTAGAATAGTGAAAGCATTGTAAAGTGAAATATTTATTGCATGCTGTTTTAAAGAACTTGATAATATGTAAACTGTTTTTGAAGAGTATATTTTTGAACTACTTTAATCAGTTTTGCTTTAATGGTAGCAGACAGCAGACATATTGTCTTTATTCCGAACAGGATTTTAAATCTGTGCACAAACTATTCCATGGCACTGGTAGAGCAACGTACTGTCGTTTTCTCATGAAAATGTTCTGTCCCGGGTCTGGTCCTTTTTAGAATACTATATATATATATAATGTGTGGTACGCGTCTGTGGATGATGTGATTGCGTGTTAGATGTATTTTGGTAAAGTGCCGCTTGTGTGGGTGTTTGTAACCTGTGAGGTGCCGTAGAGCCTCCACCTCCGCAAATGCAGCCCCTCGCTTTGCGAGGGTCCGCATTTGCGGCCTGCAAGGAGCCTGTGGCTCATTGCAGGCAACGTGCGAGCCTCCCCCCCTTGCAAATCCGAAAGTCGTTCCATGCCAGCAACTGCGGCCCTCGCTTCGCGAGCCCGCAGCGTTAGCAACAACCCGCTTGCTCACAACTATATATGTGATATGGGCCAAAGCATACAGCTTCTGGTATTCTTAGGTGGTCTCCCATCCAAGTACTGACCAGACCCAACCCTACTTAGCTTCAGGGTGGTGTGATATCTTGGTTCCCTGACTGGAATCAAATCCAGATCGCAGTGTTGAAAGCACCGAATCCTAACCACTGGACCATCAGGGAACCCACAATATATCAATTATGGATACATGTATATATATATCGTGGGTTCCCTGATGGTCACTGATATATATTTGTATATATATACAGTATCTCACAAAAGGGAGTACACCAATCACCACTCATTTTATTATATCTTTTCATGTAACAACACTGAGGAAATGCACTCTGCTACAATGTAAAGTAGTAAGTGTACAGTATAACAGTGTAAATGTGCTGTCCCCTCAAAATAACTCAACATACAGCCATTAATGTCTAAACCATTGGCAACAAAACGGAGTACAGTTTTTGTGTGGCCACCATTATTTTCCAGCACTGCCTTAACCCTCATGGGAATATAGTTCACCAGAGCTTCACAGGTTGCCACTGGAGTCCTCTTCCACTCCTCCACAATGACATCACGGAGCTGGTGGATTTTAGAAACCTTGCGCTCCCCCACCTTCCATTTGAGGATGCCCCACAGATGCTCAATAGGGTTTAGGTCTGGTGACATGCTTGGCCAGTCTATCACCTTTACCTTCAGCTTCTTTAGCAAGGCAGTGGTCATCTTGGAGGTGTGTTTTGAGTCGTTATCATGTTGGAATACTGTCCTGTGGCCCAGTCTCCAAAGGGTGGCGATCATGCTCTGCTTCGGTATGTACCAGTACATGTTGGCATTCATGGTTTCCTCAATGAACTGTAGCACCCCAGTGCTGGCAGCACTCATGCAGGCCCAGATCAAACAGATATACTCATATATCCATATGTGTATATATGTTTTCTATAATATCTTGTGTTGATTACCCCTATATGCATTTACCTGATGATGTCAGATGCCGCCTCCACTCTCTCTGCATCGCTGTTTATGTTCAAATTGAGGGTTCCATCTCCTATCAGTGTTTTTGTGCTCTTTGTGCCTTATCCGTTTATCTGTCATTTAGGGATTGTTTCAACTACCTTTCCTCAGTATAGATGTATACTTTTTGGTGGTGGGAGTGTCATGGTCTGGGCCTGCATGAGTCCTGCCTGCACTGGGAAGTTCATTGAGGGAACCATGAATGCCAACATGTACTGTGACATACTGAAGAAGAGCATTATCCCCCTACCCGACTTTGGAGACTGGGCCTCAGGGCAGTATTCCAACATGATAACAACCACAAACACACCTCCAAGATGACCACTGCCTTGCTAAAGAAGCTAAAGTTAAAGGCGATGGACTGGCCAAGCATGTCACCAGACGAAAATCCTATTGAGCATCTGTGGGGCAAATGGAAGGTGGGGGAGCGCAAGGTCTCTAACATCCATCAGCTCCATGATATCATTATGGAGGAGTGGAAGAGGACTCCAGTGGCAACCTGTGAAGCTCTGGTGAACTCCATGCCCATGAGGGTTACGACCGGGCTGAAAAATAATGGTGGTCACACAAAATATTGACACTTTGGGCCCAATTTGGACATTTCCACTTAGGGTGTACTCACTTTTGTTGCCATTAGACATTAATGGCTGTGTGTTGAGTTATTTTGAGGGGACAGCAAACTTACACTGTTATACCGGCTGTACACTTACTACTTTACATTGTAGCAGAGTAGATATAATAAAATATTTACAAAAATGTGAGGGGTGTACTCACTTTTGTGAGATACTGTATATATATATATACATAATAATACTTAAAATAAATGAGCTATTAGGCCATATTCAGAATGCACATACAAAATAAAGCTAAACACTGCAAAATGACTAAAATCTTCAATAATTACTCCTCCAGCACATAACTTTATTTCACAGCAATAAAACTACTAACTCATTTCTGTATTAAAACATATTTATTTTCAAGGTTTATAAATATAGTAAGCATTGAGGATGTGATATATGAAAGTCATGATTTTGGCAATGGTAATGCATTCAGAAGTGAGAGTTTAATGCTTGTAGAAGGCACTGTGTCAAGCTGATGTTATGGAGGACATCAGAGACATATCTTCTGTCATATATTGCAAAATATTTGACAGATAAATGTTATAGCCGCACAAACAGGAATATGAATTTGAGGCACAAACATAGATAAACCAAATAAACTATGACAGCCTTCATAAAAGATCTCTGAAGACACAAATTTGCTTTTATGAATTATAAAAAGAGTGTTTAAAGAGCACTGTAATGCACTAAAGAGCCTAGATATGTAAATTAGACTATGATAGATGTTTTTCAAACATGAATTTCTAAGCTTCTAGTTGAGCTGCTTGTATCCACCCCTTATAAGGCCATCAAGGGGTGGAGGCAACTGTAACTTCAATCCTTCCCACACTCACAAAGGTTCTATAAAAACACATGTTGACTATAAACCAGCAGGAACCTTCCTCCAGAGATCTCAGGTAATTATGTAAAGATATTTAAATATAAACCAATAAATATTTTCAGCCTATGCACTTGTTCCTTGCTTATTTATCTTAGCCAATGCAACCATCATTGCTTCAGTGGCTAACAGAAAGTTTTACATATTCATTATCAGTAAACATCAATAATATACCTGAAGAGTTCCCAATTATTCATTAGTAGCATAAACTGAATCTGTATAAGTAACCCTCACTAGGCACATCCTGTCTAACCATCAGTTGGTAAATCACCATCCTTCACAAGTAATCCAAACTGTTAGCATGTCATATCCAATCTCACCTACTTGGGTTATCTTCATTCATGGGCATTAATACCAATTGTATTCCAGTTTCCATCTTTCCCAATCAACTGAGATCAGAAGCAATTGGCAAGTGTACAGACTCATTTCTACTTACACTTTAATTAATTTTAAAACTATAGACCATTTCTTATCCCTCTACTCTCCCCAGTGTTGTCAGTATCTGCACCTATTTCTCTAACTCAAGTTCTACCAAAAAAAAAAATAGGGCGGGGGAACCTCTCCATACAACAAGGAGAGGGAATGACTTGCTGATGTAGTGACTGGGGGATAATGGCCTGAGAATGGCCCACACCTTTAAATGCTTTTAGGTGCTCCACCCACATTCCTTCTAAAGTCCTTCCCACTCCAAGGACAGGCTATGCCCCCTTATGTCCACTTTGTCCACCAGGGTTCCCTTGCTTCATCTTTGTCTCTTGTTTTCAAATCTTAAAAACAGCTACTATGTAGATTCAAACTGATCAAATTAATAAATATTATCTTATTATAATCTGTCAAAGTTACTAAGAGTAAAGGACTAGTGGTAGAAATATGGAAACATTATGTTTTAATCAGTTTATGACAAAATGGTCTATCACTAATGCAAAATAACAGTAGGCATACAAAAATTGTTTATTTAAAAATATGTAAAAAAAAAAATTGACCAATATAGTATAAAGTAATATTTTTCTTATTGGACTAACAATTCATTATAACACAAGCTTTCAAAAAGAGGGACCTTCTCTTCTTCAGGTCTGGAGCAATACTGAACTATTTGGTGGAATATACAGACTAAGGGCCTCATTCTATTACCGGCCGTAAATCGTCCGTAAGGCTGCGATTCCTTGCGGGGGTTCAGTTAACTCGCGATTCTATTATACGGCCCCGCAAGGATCTCCCTTTACGGCCGGCCGCATATCTTGGAACCGGCCGTAAGCTCTGAAATATAAAAACACAAAAATAAATTCAAGCCTGCACTGTACAGCTCTGTAAATGCTAGGGATCATATTGGGGGACATGAGGATTAAAAGTAACCCCCTCTCAAGCTTGCACATCAGCCCAAACCCGAGTTCAAATTAACTGTTTATTTTCCGGCTGCGGCGTGGGTGTGTCTGAGGTGCTCCAAGCACTCTGGACTTTTTACATGGATATTTTACGTATATTAAAAAAATATTATTTTACGGATTTGAGTATAGGGTAATTATGTGCTATTTTTTCTAACACCGAATATCACTTTATAGACTCCGCAAAGTGCAGGATGGCTTTATTTGAGCTATTTTATGTGCTTAATTGGTGCTAGCGGGACCTGTTTGCTGCAAGTAAGCTGCGGCTCGTTTTTAGCCTTGCAGACAGGGTTCCCGGAGCAATAGAATCGCAACCAGGCTTTTCTTACGGCCAATTTCCTTGCGGCCGTTTTAGATCAAAGGCTTTCCTCCGGCGCGATCGGCCGCAAGGGATAGCAAGGCGCCGGCCGCAAGCCTGCCGGAGTCCCTGGCCGGAGGGGAATAGAATAGCCAAATAGCTTGCGGCCGGTCCTTGCGGCCCCACAGCGGCTGCGGCCGATAATAGAATGAGGCCCTAAGCCAACAGCAATTCGACTTGAATAATGACCATTGGGAATATTCAAAGTACAACAACAAAAGCAGATATGGATCTTCCAATGATTTTTTTCAATTTGTTGAATAAAAATGGTTATAATGAGAATATTTGTTGGATTTTAGACAGTAAAAACAAACGTATATGTACTTTTTACTAAAGTAAAATGTTCCATCTGCCATCAGGACTGAGCAGTCACTTCTGCAGGGGCTCAGCCAGTGGCATTTGGCCTCATACCAACCACCAGGCAGAATCACTGTCCAACTGACATTTTTCCAGTTCCATTTATCTTGTTTTCTTTTACCTCCATCACCACTTAACCCCGAAATGAAAAATAACCCGTTCCCAACGCCAGTTGAATAGCAAATTAACTTGCGACCACACAGGCTACAGTAATATGCGTAAGCTCAATTGAGGGAGGCTCTATGTTGGCGCTTTACAAAAAATGCTAATAATAAGACATACACAGCTATATTATATACCTAGTAATATATATATACTAGAATATTGCCCGTCAAAAAATGACGGCAATGAAATTGTAAGTGAGCTAATGCTGTTTGGTGTATGGTAATCAAATAAATAATACATTAATAAATGAATATACTTTACCTATTTGGAAGTAATATATGCAGGAAACATTGTGTTGAAGAGCTGGCAATATGTTTTGATGTTGCCGCAGAATCTAATGTGTGTTTTGAGTGTTGTGGAGCTGCTGTGTAAGTGTCAGCAATGTGTGCAGTGTGTAGTGTAATAGTGTGTGTGCGTGAGGAAAATCCGTTGGGGTACCTGTGTACTTCCGCATTGTGTAAGTTAGTGTTGTAAAATGGCACCTAATGTGTTTATTACGCGGCTGTGGCTGATTTTGCGTCCTTGTTCTTGTACCTCGTACAGCTTTTTTGAAAAATCTGCATGTGTTTCGTGGTGTTTTGCGTGTTTAGGGTCCTTTAGCCTCGTTTTCGTTTTGTTCGGCGGCCATTTTTTCTCTCAGTTAGGGGATTTACGGTGTCTAAACTCTTTAATTTCTACCTAAATTGAATTGTAACTTTACTTTTAGAGGTGCTGGGTGCCTCCTCTTGCTGTGGGTAAGCTTTTTATGTGTTTGTTGTGTGTATTTTTTGTGTTTTTAGTGTTTTCGTGTGCGTAATATTTTTGTTTGTAAGCGGCGCAGCTCGTATTTGCATATGCTAATTCCGTAAATGTTGCGGTCGCTGTGGGAGCCTCTACCTCCGCAAAGGCGCGTTTGGCGCTCCTTGCCAGCAACTGCTTCCCTCGGTTTGCGAGGGCCGCATCATTAGCAACAACTTTTGTCAACCCGCCGTGTTGACAACTATACATGCGATACATATGTATATAACAGCGCAGCGGCTGGTGTGGCTCAATAGTGGCTGGGGTGGCGATGCCCATGGCTTACACAGCTGCTAATATTGTTAGTTTGGTCCATACTTGACAAACAAGTGTCTTTTATCTTGAACTGCAGGGACCCTTTTAAAGTCTTGGCAAAAAATGTTCCAAGCCGTACATTAACCCTGGGTGTATTTATATAAGATAATCATATCCTCTCGCTGGTGACCAAAATGTCCTATTTAAATAATTACCTAACAATCTCTGTGATGCAAAAGGAGGTCTGGCCACAAAATAAAATCATTTTCCTCAATATTCGAACCTTCTGAACAGATCTCTCATCTCTGTTTTAATACTGTGTAAATCTAAAGTAATGCAACAGCTATACCGAAGAGCATTACATCATGCGCCAAAAATAAAATAATCCACTATAAAAACACTAACAAGATGAAATAAATCTTTCCCAACAGACTTGTTATTTCGGCAGTCACTGCAAAATCTGGAAAACTGTGATAAAGCTTCAAACTCCATAAAGCATGTCAGAAAGAGCGGCTAAATGAACAAGTAAATAAAAGGTTGAGTGATGAAGGGTTATATGTTTGTACATCAAAGCACAAATATATGGTTATATATTTTGGAAAAAAAAACTATTATGAAGATCCACACTTGACAACATGCCTTTTACAAAAATAATACCTTGTATATGCAATTATGCTGCTGTGGTATTTGCCATTTTGTTTTTTTACTGATCAGTTTCATGAGGTGGGAGTAGTCCACAATGGAAATGTGGGATCTACCACTGTTAGTGCATTCATTAGCTGTAATAAAATTCTCATTCATTTAAAAGGACACTGCTTACTGAGACAGGATTAGCTGATAAAAATGGATACCTGGCGTTAAGCGATGTGTGCATAACTGGTATTTTTCCTCTTACCACTTCTATCAATACATTTAGACCAGGGGTCATCAACCTTTTAATATCTACCGCCCACTTTTGACAGTCACATTTCCTTACCTCCCACCGGTACTGCAGTAACTCAATTTACCCTAATTTCAGGTTACATACAGTAAATGTATGTATCACCCTGTACTTACTAGATAGTGATCCGGTCCCGACTGCTGTCCCTAGGCTCTCTCACCAGCTCTTCAATCAACCAAGCCTGGTGCTGCGAATCTACGGCGTGTGACATCATTCGTCAGAGATGCCACCTAGAGATTACCCCACCACCCACCATGAAAGCTTGGATTGCCCATTAGTGGGCGATAGGGATCAGGTTGACTACCACTGAATTAGACTTTCATCAATTTTCATCAAGTCTTTTTTTTCCTCCCCTGCAATGTTCCGTCTTTTTTTCATCTGCACTCTCAAATTGATATGTCTCATACTTTATTAGCCAGGGCTATTCCATATCTTGCCACTCATTGTCTGAGAATGTAAGGTCAGGTGACATTTGTTCTGGTTGTTGATCTCTTTATGAAAAGTCCCAGGTATGCTATCAGGTTTAAAAAAAAATAGTTTTTCAGACACTAATACATAATTAGAATAAGGTGGCTCTATCACATCTCATTTGTATGCTATCGGCAAACCCCATTTTCATTGATTTTACCCAAAATTAACTCTTTTGTCACTTATGATTGCAAGTTGTTGCGAGTTAGTGACTGCTTTACTGATAAAATATGGTGTTGTATTTGTAGGATAATGTGTTTAGAATATGATTTTATGTAGATATCATCTGCAGGTCGTGATCTAACAATGGCTACAACATCTGAAGGCAGGAAATGCCGTAATGACGCAGATATCTGCTGCTACATCTGTGGCAGCTTCACTTTGCAGGATCAAAGACACAACATCAATATCTTTGTCAAGAAGGTGTATCTTGCCTACTTTAAAGTACGACTAGAAAACCAGGACAAAAATTGGGCTCCTCACAAAGTGTGCAAAACCTGTGTTGAAACTTTGCAATCATGGTCTAAAGGAAAGAATGCAAAGCTGAAGTTTGGTGTGCCAATGGTTTAGAGAGAACCAACAAACCATTTGGATGACTGCTACTTTTGCCTTGTCAATGTAAAAGGTTTCAATAAGACAAACAAACCCCACTTTTAATACCCAGATATCCCATCTGCCAGACGACCACTGTGAGGAAATACCTGTGTCTGTATTTACTGAACTACCAGAGATTGATGTTGAAACCCTCAGTTTACCTACTTCTACAGATGATTAGGATGATGCTCTGACCAAACATACGGCATCTGTTGAAGATTTGGATACATTTGTTCTGTTTAGTCAGCCTGAATTGAATGATCTGGTAAGAGATTTGTATTTGCCAAAGCAGTCTGCTGAATTGTTGGCTTCCTGGCTGCAAGAGAAAGGACTACTCAGACCTGGCACTAGAGTCTAATTTTATTGTAACAGAGAAGCAGCCATGCGAAAGTACTTCCATTTAGATGGTCAACTTGTTTATTGTAATGTATGTTGTTGAAGGGCTTCTTCTCAATATGGGACTCCCCGCATATAATTCAAGTAAATGGAGACTTTTTATTGACTGCAGTAAAAGGAGTTTGAAATGTGTGTTACTGCACAACAGAAATATATATGGTTCCATCCCAATCGGACGCTCTGTACAAATGAAAGAAGAGTATGCCAACATCAAGACAATTCTGGATAGATTAAAATACCATGTTCATGGATGGGTAATTTGTGTTGCTTTGAAAATGGTAAATTTTCTGCTGGGGCAGCAAGGAGGCAACACCAAATACCCTTGTTTCCCGTGCTACATTAAAACACTGGGTGAAAAAGACCTGGCCACCAAGAATCAGTTTGACGCCTCGGGACAAGAACATCAAGAATAAGCCTCTGGTTGATAGGAATAAAATTGTATTTCGCCCACTGCACATAAAACGTGGGTTAATAAATCAATTTGTCAAAGCTCTTGATCACACTGGAGACTGCTTCAGCTATATATGTTCAACCTTTTCAAGTCTCAGTGCCGAGAAGAAAACAGCAGGAATCTTTGATGGCCCTCAAATAAAAACACTCATCAGGAATCCACACTTTGTTACAACAATGACTGCGGCAGAGGCTAGAGCTTGGAATGCGTTCTCTGATGTGGTGCGGAATATCCTTGGGAACAGGAAAGAGGACAACTATCAAGAGATTGTGGAGAAGCTGTTCTTGAGTTTACAAGCACTTGGATGTAGAATGAGCATCAAGGTTCACTACTTACATAGTCACTTGGCCATCTTTCCAGAGAACTTTAGTCACAGGAGCGAAGAGCAAGGTGAACGCTTTCATCAAGTCATCAAAGTTATGAAAGAACATTACCAAGGCCAATGGGACTCCAACATGATGGCAGATTACTGCTGGTCCTTGATGAGAGACGTTCCACAAGCTGTACATCGGAGATCATCAAAGAAGAGGTAGTTTATGCAGATGTAACATCACTATTGTAATGGATATGCATTCACGCACATTTATATGCAGTCACTCTCACAACTTTGTGCTACGGCTCATTAAATGTTTTTTTCAATATTATTGTATATTGTATCTTATCTTATTCTTGTCTGTATGTCTGTTTAGCTCTTCGTATATAGGTATAAATTTGCTGTTTTTATTGAAAATGCAAGTTTTGATATCTCAAAAACCTGATGTGATAGACAAAAACTGATGCCAGATTTGTAGTCAGCACCGCAAAATTACCTTAGAACCGTTGGCAAACCTTATACCAGAAAAATTGTGTTGATCAGTGATGCTTCACAAAAAGTCAGGAACTCATTCTAACTCTAAAAAGAGTACATCAGGGCCAGGGGCGGAAATACCGCTGGTGCAAGAGGTGCATTGAAACGAGGCCCTTGCATCTAGAGGGGCTGTCATGCAGCAACCTTCAGCTACCTTAACTTAGGGCAGTGGAGGAGGACCCAGAAGAGGAAATGGGGAGGACCCAGAAGAGGAAGTGGGGAAGAGCCCGAAGAGGACGGTAATCCCTTCCTGTCACCCTTGGCAGCACTTTGTTCTGGTCTTGATGTGAGGGATTGATAGAGGCCTGCCTGCCCCTCCTTGGTGCGCACTGAGAGGGAGGAAGAGAGCAAAGCCTGCAGCTCCACAGCACGTGGAGATACTGCAACGACAGTATGAATCTACCAGCAAGTGTTGTGTGTGTGTGTATGTTACGTTGGCAACATTACAGTGACCCTCACAGGCTTTTGATATTGACCCCCACAGTACTATTAAATTGACCCTTACTGACTTCATCATTGTGCTCAAGACTGCCTCCCTCTACCCCTCACTAACACAATCTGTGCCTGCCTCTACCTCCCTCTTTCCCATTGCATCCCACCAATTCTCCCTGACCTCATTGCCTTCCTTTACCCCACTATGTTTTCCCTATGCCCACACTGCCTCCACCTATCATGTGCTACGTCTCTCTACCCACACTGCCTTCCTCTACCCCTCACTAACTCCCTTAGTTACTCCCTCTATCTCCCTTAATATATCCACTTTCCACACTGCTTTTCCCCTACCCGCAGCTTCCTCCATCTGTCACCACCTGCATCCCCTTGCCCCTCACCTGCTTTTCCCTACCTCTGCTGCCTCGCCAAAACCATCCCACACTACCCCATACAGCTACCTCCTCATGGCTGAGTTGGGTGAGGATGAATACATATCTATCTACTGTATCTCTGTATCTCTGTATCTCTGTCTCTGTCTCTGTCTCTCTCTCTCTATATATATATATATATATTATGGTAAATATATATACACACATGCGCACACAAACACACACACACACATATTTATATCATGAGCTGGCACTAGAAAGGGGGGCCCAAAAATAATTTTTGCACCGGGGCCCTCCATTCACTAGCTCCCCCACTCATCAGGGCACTGCACCAGCTGAGTTATGGACCTCTATTTGGAAATCATTTTTCCAGTTTATAGCCTGCACCTTATTCAGCCAAGAAGGTAAAGACAGTCCAAATTCAAGACTCATTGTTCACACAAAGAGAAAATGGAAAGAAATTAAATATTAATCTACTACCATACAATACTTAAATTCCAAAACCTCACAAATCATTTAATCTACCAGATTATATGGCATGGACTTTTCCTTGGACTGGTTGTCATGTCATGCCATTACAGTTTAAACAACTGGGCACTTCAGATAAATGTGAGAAAGGGTCTGCTTGACTTCCAATGTAAACGGATACTGCAATGAAGGGGTCACTATACTTTTTATCTATCTATCTATTTATCTATCTATCTACTGACCTGTCAATCTATCCACCTACTGTATCAATCTGTCTAGGTAAATATTAATACTTCAAAACTATAAATAAAGGATAATAACAATAATAATAATTTACTTGCTCTTGGAGTCCATAGATCCCACAAATGTATCTATCTAATCATAGTAATATAGTAATTTAGCTTGAATAAAACATATTAGTCAATAATATAAGTTTCTAGATCTCTTGCGATCTTTAATTATGTGAACGTTCTATGGTTCAGAGAAAGGCAAATTAAAAATCCCTTTAAAACCCTGAATTTGTCTTATTAGGGGAAATAAAACTCATTCCTGATTAAAAAATATCATACCCATTCTATTCAGCCAACATAACCTATATTATGTCTTTTTTAACCAAAAATATATCCTGTCCATTTTTAAAGTTCTATTTATTGAATTTGCTGTCACAACTTCCTTCAGTAGTGAGTCCCACCATCTGATCACCCTTACAGTGAAGAGCCCTTTTCTTTCCTTTAATGTGAATAATTTATTCTTCTATCCTGAAGGGGAAAATTATTGTCAACTGTAAGCTTATTGGCAAGAAAATCTCCCTTGGCAAAGTCTTATACTGACTGTGGATGTATTTATATAATGTGATCGTATCAGCTCATAAGTTAATTTTTCTAGATAAAATAAGTCTAATTTAATAAGCCTATCTTCAATAATAATAAATAATCTATTATATATATAAAATAAACCTTTCTGTATGCCATGTCAGTATATATATTGGTATTAAATGACAACAAGAAAACGTCCTCCACAAGCCTTGCGGTGAAAATAACTAGTAGTTATGCCTTTATGTAAATAACATCCAAACGGTCTCCGTGATCGACTCAAAGGGTTAATAAGATATTAAAAACCTGAAAAATTACAACACCAAACCCACAAAAAAAATGTTCTTGTAGTTCATGAAAAGCTCAAGAAAACAATGGAAGTATGAGGAAACTACTTGAATTTAAAATACTAATATGGTATCTGGTGGATCAGGTTAAGGGTTGACAGTGACTGTCAACAAACAATGACTAAAGAATGTTATAATGAAAAAATAGACCTTGATCTGTGATTTTATGCATCGCCTTGGGCAACCCCTTAAGACGTAATATAACAGAGTGATATGTTTGATATTTTTGACTAATCTTTCAAGTAATTTAAAAGACAGATAGGGTGTTTAGCCATTAGAAAGCATGAAGTATACAGTAAAATATATTATACTGAAAAGGTAAGATCGAGAGATCAAAACTACTGTGGTATGTGGTAAACATCTGAAGTAAGCAAATATTTCACATTTTGTATATTGAATCAACAAAGAGAGGATGGGGTTTACTTGTGATTAACCATAATAAAGGCAGAAGATCCAAATCATTATGTGTGTGTATCCAATGGGGAATTGATTGGTTATCCTTTAGTTGCAGGGATTGAATATGGCAAGTTTTATGGTATGGTTATTGAGGCAGTAGACAGCAATGTAAGAGTTGGATCCATTGTAAGAATATGGATTTGCAGTCATATTGTTAGGTATCTAGTAAGCTTTGTTGTTTGAGATAAAGATCTTCTCTATGTTAAAGATGTAGGATGGAAAATAATGTTATCACAATTTAATTAATCCATCTGAGGACTAGCAAACTGATACCTCACGTCATGCCCTTTCTCGATCTGTTGTTCTCCTTATACTCTACGATTACACCCTAATTGATTCTTTCTTATGTTATTATTTCTACTCACACCGTACAACTAATATATCATATTATCAATATTAAACCTCACACACATTATTTTAATACACCTATTTTCTACTAGCACTATGAAATATGTTGGCGCATTACAAATAAACAATAATAATAACCTACCATATCTGCTGACTAAGTCCTAGTCAATAATTATTTCTAATATCTACCATATTTCTACTAAAATTACACCATCATCATCAATATTTCTACTATGATGATTAAGATGATTCATATTATTATATTTACTTACAGAGTGAAACAAAGTAGTTGTAGGGGACCAACTGTAAAATTCATCATAATTGAGTTTCATAGCTTTCGAAGTCTTATTCGTTTGCCATTGGAAGTGTTACACACGTCACTTGGCCCGAGCATTGTTGCTTCTTATGCTCACGGCATATGGCTATGGACAAACAAGCCACAATCCTTGACCTGAAAATGCCTCCTCACAAATATTTTGCTGACACCCAGCATGTAACAAGTGAAAGTTACTCCACTTTGCGTCACTGCAACACCACTAATGGTCATAAGAAGCACACTGAGAGGCATAGCAGAACACAATAAGGGACTAAAAAGGCATGCTTTTGTTTTATTTGTTTTATTATTGCATATGGGCTATGGCTTAGGGAGGCTATAAATCACTTACAATATCACTTTAAGTTTTTATCAATTTCTGTATACAATTTGTTTCTGTCACATCTCTCTCTCTGTCAACAACGCCATCATCACTCCCCCTCCCAAGCCCGTTGTCTCTGGGTTCTACTGGACCCTGCCCTCTCTTTCATCCCACACATACAGTCTCTAACCAAATCCTGTCTTTTCCATCTAAAAAACATATCCAAAATACGCCATTACCTTACACAGGACACTACTAAGATTCTTATACACTCTCTCATCATTTCTCGTCTCGACTACTGCAACTCGCTACTTGTTGGCCTGCCCACCACTCGCCTCTCCCCACTTCAATCCATAATGAATGCCTCCGCCAGACTCATCTTCAGTACACATCGTTCAGTGTCGGCAGCTCCTCTTTGTCATCACTTCACTGGCTTCCCTTAGCCTCCAGAATAAAGTTTAAAATCTTGACCCTAACTTATAAAGTCCTCAATAACAGAGCATCCCCATTAATCTCTGCTCTCATCTCCAAATACTCCCCCACACGCCCTCTTCGTTCTGCTAATGACCTTCTTCTTTCTACCACTCTTGTCACCTTCTCTCACTATCGCCTCCAGGACTTTTCTCGCGCTGCCCATATTCCCTGGAACTCCTTGCCTCGCCTCACCAGACTATCCTCCTGCCTTAAATCCTTCAAAACATCAATAAAAACGCACCTCTTTAAAGAAGCCTATAACCTTCCTACCTAACATGCTCAGCACTACCCTCTCCCTACTGTACCACATACAAACTTCAACCTTTAGATTGTAAGTCTGTGCGTTTTCAATCCTGCGCGGTGCTTTAGGGAAAGCGCTATGGACACCGGATTCCAAGCTCAAAGACAGGGCCATCCACTCTTTGCAATGTGTGAATCTTGAACTTGTCATTGCCTGTAACTAAACTTATGTATAGCGCTACGGAATATGTTGGCGCGTTACATATAAACTATAATAATAATAATAAGTTTAGCATTGTAATCCCCTACAATAGATTTACAAAGTGCTTATAAATACTTGAGTTGTAAGCTTCTTTACATATTGAAAAAAAAGAGATTACTTGGTAGTGGGTTCAAGTATTTTTTTTTTTGCTTGGTCCTAAGACAAAGAAGACAGAAATCTCTTCCACATTTAAAATGTAAGCAGTTGTACAGGTGTTGTTGATGTGCACTTAACATTAATCTGATGTTTTATATCTAATGTTATTTGATGTTTTGGGAATTGTGAAGAAAAATGTTAAACCAATATATGAAATATACTCCAGATATGCATGTGGCTCGGTACACATAATTATACGTCTGTGTCCAAATGTGACTAGCCAGCAATGTAGCCAGACACATGAATCTGAAAGTGGCACTACCCCACATCAGTACAACAAACATCAGCAGTACAGTAACTAGACTTCCAATTAAAACCAGGGCCAATACAATATATTTTATATTGACTTCAACATAGAAATGCAAAATATTGATGTTGTATAACTTTTACACACATTTTAACTGGTTGCAATGTAGAGATAGTATATGTATGTACATATGTATGTTTCTAGCTCAGAATTCAGAGAAAAACAGTTATTACACTGCATTCTGGGAAGCTGAGCAGGGACATGCAAATGTGCCCACAAATGCCTTGCTCTTCAATCCATAGACCATTTTAAATATGGCTTCCTTTAAGCTTATGCCTTCTGTATTACACAGATTTTATGCAAAGGCAAGGTTGGGAATCTACGTGTAGCTGTTTCAAGCTTACTGGCTAGCAGCATGGAGCAGTATATATATATATATATATATATATATATATATATATATAGTATCTCACAAAAGTGAGTACACCCCTCACATTTTTGTAAATATTTTATTAGATCTTTTCATGTGACAACACTGAGGAAATGCCCCTGTGCTACAATGTGAAGTAGTAAGTGTACAGCCTGTATAACAGTGTAAATTTGCTGCCCCCTCAAAATAACTCAACACACAGCCGTTAATGTCAAAACCGTTGGCAACAAAAGTGAGTACACCCCTAAGTGGAAATGTCCAAATTGGGCTCAAAGTGTCAAAGGGGTTGCAGTGAGTATTGCCAGGTATTTGGTGCATTTGAATGTTTTATTGTGTTTCATTGTACAAAAAAATGTGAATGTAATTTAATAAAGAAGAATTTATGAGAAGACATGTTTTAACCTGTATTCTTTGATATCTAAAAATCATATTTTATCCCTCTTACTAACCTTGTATTCCCCTGGATCCAGTGGGAAGTTAGTGAATGGAGGGCCCAGGGGCCAAAAAAAATTGTATAGACCAATGTACAAATAAATTTGCATTATTAAAATGTACTTTGATGCCATTCCTATAAAAATGCTTTTCTGTATTATAGAAATTAATTGCCCAAAAAAATCTTGACCATGCCCCATACTTCAGCAAATATCTATATTGGCAGGACCTGCTGAAATAACATCATCCACAGAGACAAAACTAACAAACCGATTAGTTGCACCCACATATAATTTTGATAGAATCTCACTTATGACATCCTTTCCATGGGGTTTCAGGAAGTTTAAAATGCACAGAAACACATTTCAGATGATATGTAAAATGTGAATATGATTCATTCTTTGACTTGGGCATTTATACAATGACAAATGAGCTAGAACCTGGTTGGGTAATGTTTATGTCCTTAGCCTCTGCTTATTTTGGGAACAGGACATGCCTTGGAGGCAACTCTAAGTCACTACAAACCTACTATAAGGACGGGAGAGATTTAACTTTATGACCCAACTCTGGTGTCCGCCATGCTGCACTATCCAGAGAGAGTACTAGCCGTGGATCTTTGGGAGATATTAGGCCCACATCGCTGGTATGATTATGCCTACATTATGCCATATAGATCTCTAGCCAGGTTAGCTCACGAACAGGACTGTACTGAAGTTATTTATGTTTGTACATGACAAACATCTGACACCTGAGGGTGAGAAAAGCCATCTCAGGATAATAGCCCTCAGACAACTAAACTCTTTTAGATGAGTGACCTTTCAACTACCACCAGCAGATAGAGCAGTGCCATCCCTGACTAGGGTGAAAAGTAAGATATAGTACAAGGAATATATGGGCTTTCGTCCATCGAATGGGACCTCACTCTGTAAACCATGCGAATCCATCAATTAATGAGTTCTTCATCTATGGTGATTTTTATTTACTTGTACGTGTACTAATAGGTGATTTAGATTAATCTCAGAATGCAGTCTTTTTCCCCATAAGTTCTGTATTGATTCAATATATACAAAGCTAAATACGCATTTTTTGCTATTTACTGTAAAGAGTTTTTTTTTATTAAATAACTATAGTAAATTGTAATTAAACTCTATACAGTTTCAAGCTTAATAACTGAACCACAAAAATAAATATATTTGAGACACAGAGAGATTTTTTTTCCCCAAAATATAGATGTAATAGCCCAACAAAGGTTGTATATATTTTAGAGTATATATATATATTTAGTTTTTTTAAGTTCTTGTCAATTTTGAACAAATATTATTGGTGTCTAACACATGTTTAATTTTGGAAATTATTGTTAGATAATATCTTCCATCTAATATGGAACACTGCAAATCACTAAGGACCCTCCTTACTTACATCCATTAGACCACTGATCTAGTAGCTTTTTAAAGAATCACAGTAATGCACAAAAAAGGCATGTAATAAAGTATGAACGTGATCAGCTGCGTTTGCTTTAGACATACATTTTATTGAAATTACAATTTTGACGACTCTGTTTATGAATAGAAGAATATATTTTGTCTTTTGCTACAAAATAGCTGGATCATGAGCAGATAGATATATATATAGTTGGTATACTAAATATATATATATATATATATATATATATATATACACTGCAGCAATGGGCCCCCCAGAGCAGGGCCCCAGTGCACCGGCGGTAGATTCACCCCTGCTTCCTGTCCTGGGAGTAGAGTTGAATTATCTCCCACAAAAAAATTTTTAGGCTTCTACGCCCATGATCATGAGGATATTTTTTTATCTATCAGTGGAGGGAGATGTGGTGAGGGAGGGCACAGGGAGAAGTCAGGAGTATTTGTATTGGAAACTGTCACCACACCCTTTCCCCCTCACAGGCACATAAGCAGGCAACTGGCATTAATGGATGCAACCATTCCTTTACAAAAATATAAATACCCCATTTCACACACAAGCACCTTTACCAAAACGTCATGGATGCCCCAGGATCCAGCAGAGGCATAAAAAAAATAATTTCTAATTAAAATCTAGCTTTTTTCATTTTCTCCTTATTTGATTATGCTCTTATTCAGACTCAAAGTTTTCTAACATATATATTTCTTTCATTGTACAGTTGTCCTTTGATATTAAACATAAGTTAGTCACCTCTCAATGTATCACTGTAAATGCATGTGTAAATATAATACCAAGTAAACAAAAGCTCTCTTCGTATCTTCCAAATGTTATTTCTGATCAGTTATAGTGAGCTCATTTCATTCCACAAATATTCTTAACAAGCCAGCGAGAAAATAAAATGTATAATCAGTACGAAAACTTTGGTTGCCAAAAAAAACAGTAAATGTGAAGCATATTTCAGATTCTATTCTGCCCAGAAATACAATGAGCATATCACTTATTCACCCTCATTGTATTAAGTCAAAGCCCAAACTTCAAGCAGTATCACCAAGCACAACACTGGTACAAATAGTCCTAAATAGTAAGAGCCTCATTCTATTATCGGCCGTAGGAGATGCAGGGCCGCAAGGACCGGCCGCAAGCTATTTGCCTATTCTATTCCCTTCCGGCCGGGGACTCCGGCAGGCTTGCGTCCGGCGCCTTGCTATCCCTCGCAAGAGTTTCGGCCGCAAGAAAATCCTGGTTGCTATTCAATTGCTCCGGGAAACCTCTCTGCAAGGCTAAAACCGAGCCACAGCTTACTTGCAGCAAAAAGGTCCCGCAGGCACACAAATAAGCACATAATAAAACCATCCTGCACTCTGAGGAGACTATAAAGTGATTGTAGGTGTTAGCATTCATAGCACAACATTCCCCTACACTCAAATCCGTAAATAATTAATTTTTTAATTTATGTAAAATATCCATGGAAAAAGTCCCGAGGGCTTGGAGCACCTCAGACCCGCCCACGCTGCGGCCGGAAAATAAACAGTTAATGTAAACTCGGATTTGGGCTGATGTGCAAGCTTGAGTGGGGGTTGCTATTAATCCTCATGTCCCCCAATATGATCCCTAGCATTTACAGAGCTGTACAGTGCCGTCTTCAATTTATTTTTGCGTTTAAAGATTTCTGAGCTTACGGCCGGTCGCAAGATATACGGCCGGCTGTAAGGGGAGATCCTTGTGGCCGTTTTACGGCCGATAATAGAATGAGGCCCTAATTGTTTTATTCAGCTGTTAAAGGGGAGGTTTCACCTAAACACAGTTTGCTCTAATATGAAAAAGTTCAAATGCAGACGTTCAAATATATGTGTATATGGTAATGTTCTAATAGTGGATAGTACAGGAATTATCAGAGTATATAAACATTTAATTGTATTCGTTATAAGCCAGGCCGCTTCTAAAAAAGAAGTATGAATGGGTGTTCTATTTCTTAAGTCTCAGACTACCATGCTTATACAACTCTTGTCAAATCCTTCATGTAACCCATTATAATAATAAAAAAAAGTAAGAGTTCTTCTCAAGTACCCCACAAAATAGTGATAGTAATTAGAATAGGCCTGTGACCTCAAGGGGTCCTCCTACCTGGAAGGCTTCCTAGCTGATGACCCAAATCTGACTTATGACTCTATCAATCCCATAAGGAGAGTCTGTCCAACCAGAAGAGATGGGCAAAGACAAATATGTATATTTAGAGTATAACATGTGGGATAAGACTCCCTCTATACTTTACGTGGTATAAAGGGCTATTATACTAATATGAACAACTGTATCCATTAATAACTTCCTATCAATCATTTCTTTTTTTTAAAAACACCAAATATGTAGTCTTAGAATGAAGTCTGACTTCTGTAATAATATAGTCACAGGCTGTAACATCATTAAACAGGGAACCTCATGACTGTTATACAAATGTACAAAAAGGGTCCATTAATACGCAAGGTGACTTCCCCTATTATGTAGCATTTACATTCAGGTATATAGTTCCCTGGTGGTCCAGTGGTTAGACATTGGTGCTTTCACCACTGCGACCTGGGTTTGATTCCAGCCAGGGAACCAAGAGGTCACACTACCTTGAAGCCAAGCAGGGTTGAGCCTGGTCAGTACTTGGATGGGAGACCACCTAGGGATACCGGGATCTGTATGCTGTGGCCCACTGGAGTAGGAACTGGCAACCTACTCCAGTACCTCTGCTATGAATACCAGGTGGATCAGTATGGTGTGTTGCAGTCCATGAGGCCACGTAGAATCAGACATGGCTGAGCGACGCAAACACACATATAGTTATTCTCAGTAATTGGTTCACGAATCATGATCCTTTATAGTAACGGGGTATATGTTCTCCATAAAACTTTTTTTTTTTTTATAATAATAATAATTCTCTAACTATTTGCCCCAATAATTGTGGTTTCATAGCTACTTTGTACATGTTGTTCCTTAATGTTTCTTTGATTACAGTAAAAACGAAAATGGTTCCAATTACATACATCGAAGAAAAAAATTACTAGACAATTAAAAACATAAATACATAAATATAAACAATAATTGTGTGGTAGCAAAGTAAATATTTCTGCTACCATTTTTGTTGTTTTTTTTTTTTTTTTCATGATCATCGACTAAACCATATTTGTTTTACTAACCAATAATCTAGCAGTACATTTCTGTTTCTCGTGAAGTTCATCAAATATTGATATTATGGATAGGAAGAGAAGGACTTTTAATTTTACCAAAATGAAGAAGGAGGTAGGAAGGCAACGAAGGAGAAGAAAAAATAAATAAATCTCCATAAAACCATGGCTTCGCAGTTCATTGATGACACTTCTGTTACGAAACTGGTTAAGCTCATCACCAGTCTACTGCTACCTGCATTTTCTACATATTTTCCTTACTGCATTTACGCCGCTCTAAGTGGATTTATTCATTCAATTTTAATATGAATTATGAGCTCACCGCTACTGACACTTTGGGTTTTGTCTGACACACTGCGCCGGCTGTGTGTCACTTTTCATCTGGGGGTTTTCATCAAACGAAAGAACCGAGTTTTTCATGCAGTATTTTTAGACGTTGAAAAGCCACTTCCTCCTTTCAAATGTCAAGCGAGAAAAAGTAGGTTACTAGTTATCAAATACAGCAGTACATTCATTTCAGAAATGAGATTTTCATCATATTCTCTGTGGAAAAACTTGCTTTATTAAGTATGAACTTCAGATTATGTGTAATTCGTATAACATGACTGATTTTCTTCTCACACTTATATAGTAATAAGAGAGAGTATATTTTTTTCGTATTTATTTTTTGGCTATCGTTGCTTTGTAAATATTGAGTAGATGAAATTATAAAAGTGTATGATAAATTGGGTTAAATACTCTCTTAATAAATAACCTTTTAGAATATGTAGGATGTGAAGGTATTTTACTCCAATTTTTTAACCACACTTTGATAAATGCACCCCATTAAATAGGTAATTATGGGACAATGTAGTTTACGACCAACGTGTTGCTTTAAAAACAATATATATGCTATACTATCCACTGTACATATGCCCTTTAAAATATAAAAGTTACATCTAGCATAATGAAAGCACTATTGGCCAAATTACATTTATTTTCCCTATTCTCAAAGAGGAGGATGCCATGTTGGCCTCTCGTTGTCTCCGTCTTTCTGTAGAACATTTCAGTTCCTCTGTCATTCTGTATAAAGGAACTATAGACTATTATCTCAGCCATGATTAATTGTTCAAATATGAATCACCTTTTTTTTTAAGAAGACAGGCATGCTATTTTGACCCTAAACTCTCTTAAAGAGCTAGCTTAAATAATGGTCAAAGTCTAATTAGAAATTGAATCTTAACCTGGGCAGAAAGTTAGGGAATCAGATAAAGTTCTGCATGATGATATATATGTTATATTATGCACTGTATACATGTATAATTTGCTTCCATCATGACAAAAGCTCTACATGACCAATGATATATACAGTAGTTATGAGTGGACAGCAGCAACACTCCATACCTGCATGACTTCATCTAACTTGACAGCATGGTCTCAGAAACAGAAGAAGCTTTAGGATCCTTGACTGGGTCTTTAAATAGGAAAAAGGAAAGGGAGAGCGCACGCTACCTCCTAGTGCAAATCAATAAAGTTTTATTTCCAAATATACAGAAGTAAAAAATGGACACTCACATGTATTGCCCTCTATATAAGAGGTATCTTATATACACATAGCAATATACTTTGATATTCCACAATCGCTTTTAATTTTGCTTCCACGAGACAATCCTTATAAGCTGAGTGGTTAAATTTAATCCCAAAACCAAAAATACATCTTGTATGTATCTGATATTTACAAACAAACTCTACTGGATGATAGAGGTCCACCTTTTGATATCTGCAACTATCAACTCTGAATTCATTTACTAAGGGGTAAAGGAGAGTCCATGTAATAAAAATCACATAATCCTAGTAGCAAAAATCAAAAATCAATAAAAAATATATATAATAAACGATGTTGTATAAAACAGAATTAAATAAAACAATATAGAAGGAACCCAGACACCAAAGTGTCTTATTGTAGTACCAGACACGTTTCGCCCGTCTATTGGGCTTTATCAATGGTAAATAGAAATATAAAATATAGCTGTATATATATATATATATATATATATATATATATATATATATGTTGATATATTTTTGGATTTAAAAGTGCACCATTTAGTTTATGCCATTTTATCTCTGCATTTTTAGGCGCTATAGTACCAACTAGGTTCCCTCAGGTAGGGAATACTAAATTCTATTTCCTGGGTCTTTAAATAGATGCTATATGAGTGTAACCTTATACAATTACACTAGTACATTAATTTATACTCATTGCTTGTGCTGTCTCTGCTTTCTGACCTCACCTGTTGACCTCACCTGTTTACTTGATGACCCACTCAATATTTTGTCTTTGACTTTGATAGCACATCTCCGCCCCTGCATGCTAAGTTCAACCTGCTTCATAAATGAAATCTCATATTTTGGTTTGTGACCTTGTTCACAGATGTTTGTGATCTCCAAAGTATATATCTGGGAGAATCAATGGTACTTTGACCATAGCAAGTTACTATCTGTTGGCTACATACAAAGGAAATAGATTGACTGGGAGATGGAGCACCTATCATTATCAATTATTATTATTGTTTATTTGTAACGAGCCAACATATTCCGAAGCACTATACATTAGTTAAGTTACAGGCAATGAAAAGTTCAAGATTAATACATTGCAAAGAATGGAGGGCCCTGTCTTTGAGCTTGGAATCCGGTGTCCATAGCGCTTTCCCTAAAGCACCGCGCAGGATTTAAACTCGCAGACTTACAATATAAAGGTTGAAGTTTGTATGTGGTACAGTAGGGAGAGAGTAGTGCTGAGCATGTTAGGGAGGAAGGTTATAGGCTTCTTTAAAGAGGTGCGTTTTTATTGAAGTTTTGAAGGATTTAAGGCAGGAGGATAGTCTGGTGGAGCGAGGCAAGGAGTTCCAGAGAATAGGGTCAGCACGAGAAAAGTACTGGAGGCGGGAGTGAGAGGAGGTGACAAGAGTTGTAGAAAGAAGAAGGTCGTTAGCAGAACGAAGTGGGCGTGTAGGGGAGTATTTGGAGATGAGAGCAGAGATGTATGGGGGGTGCGTTGTTATTGAGGGCTTTATACGTTAGGGTCAAGATTTAAAATGTTATTCTGGAGGCAAAGGGAAGCCAGTGGAGTGATTGACAAAGAGGAGCTGCCGACACTGAACGATGTGTGTGGAAGATGAGTCTGGCGGAGGCATTTATTATGGATTGAAGTGGAGAGAGGCAAGTGGTGGGCAGGCCAAAAAGGAGCGAGTTGCAATAGTCAAGACGAGAAATGATGAGAGAGCATATTAGAATCTTAGTAGTGTCTTGTGTAAGGTAATGGCGTAATTTGGATATATTTTTTAGATGGAGAAGACAAGATGTGGTTAGAGACTGTATGTGAGGGATGAAAGAGAGGGCAGGGTCCAGTAGAACTCCGAGACAATGGGCTTGGGAGGTGGGAGTGATGATGGCGTTGTTGACAGAGAGAGAGATGTGAGGAATTGAAGCTGTAGTAGAGGGTGGAAAGATTAAGAGTTCAGTCTTAGACATGTTGAGTTTCAGATGGTGGGCGGACATCCAAGAGGATATACTAGAGAGGCAGTTGGAGACATGTGTTAGAAGAGAGGGGATAGATCTGGTGCTGAGAGGTAGATTTGGGTGTCATCTGCATAGAGATGTTACTGAAACCCAAAAGAGTTTATTAGGGTACCTAGTGAGGATGTGTAGATGGAGAAGAGGAGGGGGCCAAGGACTGATCCTTGGGGTACGCCAATAGACAGGAGGTGAGGAGAAGAAGAGGTGCAGGAGAAGGAGACGCTAAATGATCGTTCTTGGAGGTATGATAAGAACCACGAGAGAGCAGTGATCAGTAATCACACCTTTCAGCAAAGCCGGGCTATGTGAGGTGGAAGGTTTACAGCCTTATTAAATTGCAATTCGGAAAATTTTAAAGGGCTCTATTTAAGCACATAGCATATTTTTTTACAGACGTTTTTAGTTAGTGAAGACCTTGCTTTTGGATAGAAGTTCACTAACTAAAAACTTCTGTAAAAAAATATGCTGTGTGCTTAAACAGAGCCCTTTAAATTTGCCGAATTGCAATTTAATAAGGCTGTTTGCTATTTCCTCAATCATCTCAATCACCCCAGATTAGACTTTGTTGATCAATCCCTATTTTAAATCCTATATACTGATTGGCAGAAATAGGTAAAAGCTCTTCCCATTGGTGGGTCTGGGCAGAATTCATCTATTTAATTGGACCATACTATCTACTCCTTAGCCAATCAGTCATTGAGCAATGATGGCAACTCTCTGATTCATCCGTATATACCCAAGTTCCAACTTTGAAAATGCCCCCCCCCCCCCCCCAAAAAAAAGTTAAAATATATATATATATTCTGCTGGGTACTCCCAACGAAATAACCCACTTCCAAGGGTGAGACTTTTGACTGTTTCAATTGACTAATTATGCAAGTTTTTAAGAATATAAGGGCCAATCTGCTTGAGTCAAAGGCCTAGCGTCTCTGTTGACTCCTCTGATATATCAGTTTCTGCAAGATGAACCAAGATAGCTCAGATATATCATCCTAGCTTTGTAACAAAATTCCGGTTTCATACAAAGAATAGTAATGTTTAAATGCGTGGTAGAATACATGAAATTATTGCAATAACTTTTAATGCTCTTTTTGTCCCTTGCACTTGAGCTAATCGTATCATTTGCCTTTCAGTAATTTTATGAGAATAAAAAAAACACACAGAGGTTGACTTTTATTAGTATGACAAAGACAATCGGGTAGATTGGCAAGCAAAGGTCATACAGTTTCTAAATTTATAGACAGCCATACATAAATATTCGAGACAAGGGCATCCTGAAGGCAAATGCAACCATCCATTAAATGTAGAGAAATTAATAGGTTAATGGCTGGAACCTTATTACTA